>SJYC01065841.1:0-10484 GCA_006408675.1 Madoqua kirkii | reverse complement strand
CATATATATGTATACATACATATATATTTATATATTATGTGGTTATTGGAAGATTATATAAACCTTGCAAAATCATTTATGATTTTGACCAAAAATATTTCCTTATTTTAAATAGTAAGGATTTGATAAAATTATAAGCTCTTATCACTTTGTAGATACTAAATACCTTCTATCATGTAATTGTCATAATTATGACAAGCTATTCTGAAATGTTTAGCAGATCCTGTGTAGCAAACTAAATTTGCTAAGTATTTGTAAAAATATAAGACATTTCTATAAAAATGAATAAAACATATTTTTTTTCTGTGGCAAAACTTTAACTTTGGGGCATAATAAATTGAAAATATCATAAATCACAAATAAATTATGCAAAATATAGATATAATGGATTTGTAAGTACAGAGTAATTACAACCATGATTAGAATGTGAGAAATTCTGAAAATAGTCACTATATTAAGCCTATAATCATACAACATAGAACTACTTTGGTATTTGCATTTCCACTGACACAAATGATGAGCTTTAAAATCAAAGTTGACAGTTTTATGCCTACCTAAGGCTACAACTGTTCCACACTTACAGATTTTTTCTTTGAACTTATTTTCTTAGAAGTCCTATTATTTGCTCTTAAATCACTTTTTTCTCTCTCTTGAAATGATTGCTTTTAAATATGACAGTTAAAATAGCTACATTTTATTAATGGTATTTCATCATTCTCTGCCTCCACTATCAGCATTTGATTATACAAGAAACTATCTATCATTCAGTAGTCATGTATGTATATGAGAGTTGGATTATAAGGAAAACTGAGTGTCTAAGAATCGGTGCTTTTGGACTGTGGTGTTGGAGAAGACTCTGAGAGTCCCTTGGACTGCAAGGAGATTCAACCAGTCCATCTTAAAGGAAATCAGTCCTGAATATTCACTGGAAGGACTGATGCTGAAGGTGAAACACCAATATTTGGCCATTTGATGTGAAGAATTGACTCATTGGAAAAGACCCTAATGCTGGGAAAGACTGAAGGCGGGAGGAGAAGGGGACGACAGAGGGTGAGATGGTTAAATGGCATCACCTACTCAATGGACATGAATTTGAGCAAGCTCCAGGAGTTGGTGATGGACAGGGAGGCCTGGCATGCTGCAATCCATGGGGTTACAAAGAGTCATACATGACTGAGCAACTGAAATGAACTTATCTATCTTTCATCTATTTATCTAGAAAACTATGTAAGTATCTGTATCTATTTAAATAGTTTAATAATAAGAGAGCACTTACGTGTGTGTGTGTGTGTGTGTGTGTGATGCACTAATAGACACTGATAGGTTTCTATTGGAATGTTAGCAGATGGGTTACCTTTAGATTTCTGCATTTTCATTACCTTTGAGCAGAGCAGTTTGTCTTTTATCTGTTCATTCATTTTCATACTTTCACACAGAATCACTTGAAGAAAGAACACCCAGATGAAAAATAATGTTTGAAATCATCTCCTTTAGAAGATTAACTTTCTTGTTAGCATGCACCTGCATCTTACCATATCCTAGCATGGAATGATCAGAGGTTTGAAAACTAACAGCTTCCTCTTGGCTTGCAGAAATATCACTAAGCTCTTAGGATAAATTTTCCTGATTTAACAAACTCATTAAAAAATGTACAGAAACCATTACAGAGCTTTTTAATTTAAAAAAAATAAACAGGGAATAAAGAAAAAATCCTTCAGGTATATTTCCATTTTATCATAATTACAGAGAATTCCTGCGTTAGTAAGATTTATATATAACTAATGATAAAGGCTTAATCTGAAAAAACAATCTAAGAATCTTTTAGATTTGTGTTCAGGAGTCAAATTTGCTATAGATGAAATATTTCCTTTTTTTGGTTCTTCTAGAAGGTGTGTAAATTAGCAAAAATACAACTAAACTAGATTCTGCTTACATTTCAATAAGATAATATTTATTTTTTAAAAATTGATTACACATAAATATGTACAAATATAAAAGAAACAATAATCTTGAAAATCAATCACAAATCATGAAAAAAGTTTTTCTTTAAAGCAAAAATATATATGTAAGATAAATAGAGATAAGTATACAACTTTATTTTGCCAGCATATTTGTTCAATTTATTAGTTGAGGCCATTCTATGCTATCAAAATAGGCAACATTCATATCTTAACTGAATGCTCAGCATCTATGGCAACATTATATATAAAGCTCAGTCAAGCATAAAGAATGACATAGGATAAGCTCTTTAATTAGTTGAGAGGATCTGTTTAGGAGTTCTGGAAGACAAGCATGTCAGCTGTAGAGCTAACGTGGCACCTGAAGCAGCTGATAAGTTTACATTGTAGCTATATCCTAATTGACATAATAAACACCTGCCATCAACAGGCGTATGGCACCAAAAACCTGTGCAGGTGGGTTCTGGCCTTAGCTTGACCTTTTAATGAAGCTAGAGAGCTAGTATCAGAAACTGTTGATTCCTGACCCTGTGAACAATAGCATGCTATATCTCACATCCCTACTCAAAGAAGCACAGTCAATAAACCACCAAGAGAAATGAAGGAGGTTTTTGACCTCAATTCCACAAGTATTTTCATCTTATTTCTGAAAGCATCCCACAGTCACCAGGCTGGCCACATGTGTGGCAGCTGAATTCCCTAGCAGGTGCTTTATGGTGAACTAAAGCCTGGCTGGTAAGTAGGAGAAGCAGTTTAGGGGCACTAAAGCAGAAATTAAAGTGGCACAGTATAGTGGCTTGTCTGCTGGGAAATAAGGGAGCAGCAGATGGAACAGACTAGAAAGCAGCAATCAAAGCAGTATACCATCAAAAACCTGGGGAAGATACTGATACAGAGCAAGAAGAAAAGCAAATTCCACCAGGCTCTGCAAAATGTGACTACCGTCATTTGACAATTCTCCTGGGTTCTTGTGTAACTTTTCCTCACTGATTGTATTAGCATAGCATTGCACAAATAGATGAGGAGAGGTTGTTTGAAATCCTATTCAGTATTTTAAATTCAGAAAGCACTAGTCTAAGTCTTGGGAGGAATCAAAATAAAAAAGCAATCCATATCCTCAAGTACAACCCAGAGGGAAATGCAAAACTTCTTCAGGGCTATGTTCAATAACTATATGGATTATTTTTCCATCTATACTCTTAGACTAATACTGACAGGGAGGACTAATGTGCAAACATATTTTTAAAAACCTGATACACAATAGCCTGCTCCATGGAACCTCATTTCTAAACTAAATCTGACTTCCTGGGAATGATTGTGAAGACAAGGTGTGAATAAGAGCTTCCTAGGTGGCGAGACTGGTAAAGAACCCACCTGCCAATACAGGAGATATAAGAGATGCTGATTGGATCCCTGGGTCAGGAAGATCCCCTGGAGAAGGGAATGACTACCCACTCTATTATTCTTGCCTGGAGAATCCCAAGGACAGAGGTGTCTGGCGGGCTATAGTCATAGGCTCACAAAGAGTAGGACATGACTGAAGTGATTTAACATTCATGTGGCTGTATCATAGGAGAGCTGAAATAAGCTATCAATATATCATACTCAGCAGAAGGAACAGAAATTATTCTTAAATATTATGCATACAACCATTTTAGGGACACTGAAAATGAAACGAAGATAAATATATCAGGGTCTAGTTCTACAACATTCAGTGATAAAGTCTAAATATGAAATGAAACAGTTAAAGAGAGCTATAAATGAGTTTTGTTCAAAATAGAAAGTATTCAGAAAAATATATTTGGAAAGTACATAGATAATGTTTGAATCAGGCTTTGAATATTAAGGAAAGAATGGAAAGCTACCACTCCAGGAATATCTCACAGGAAGTAGAAAAGTAAAATATTAAATATCCCACCACTCAATTCTTCAATATGCTTGTTAAAAACTACTTCTAATTTTTTTTTCTAGTTTGTATTATGTTTTTGTAAGTGTCTATAGTTTCTCTAAGTTTTTTAAACTAAGGCAAATATTGTTATAGCTCCTGTATTTAGCATAAGCTTCTCATGTAACACATGTTTGGTAAATATTTTAAATAATGAATAGAAGAGTGAAATTTTCACTTTGGTCCCCTAATGTTTACTTATGTCACCATCCATGTGAAAATACTAGATTATTGGATGACATCAATGCTAGGTGCTCTAGTGGATAAACCTCAAAATACCAGTGGTTTCACATATTTCAAGTATGTTTCTGCTCAAATCACATATTGTGAAGCAAGTGTATCTGACCCACAGCTTACCTCTGGGAGATACAGAGCACTAAGATTTGTTCCCTCTTGTGGATGTTTACTATCTTCTCCTCATGGCTCCCAAGGTTATCCTGAATATTTAAGTACATTTGTGCCAGCTAAGAGAAAATGGAAGTGGTGGGTTATGTATGAAGCTTTTTGTTTCAAGTGAGAGGATTAAAAGTAGTGTATATTCAGTGATGTCCTGAAGCTGGCTTGTAAAGTCTCTGGAGAGCCAACTCTGCAACCCTCTTTCCAACTCTGTGTTCAGTTCATGTTGTTAGTCTGATATTGGCCATAATGAGACTATTTAAACCACAGAGATGAGCCAACTCCACAAATACAGGTTGTTATTATTTACTATAGTGTTACTAATCTTATTTTACAAAGAGCCTATTGCAAATCAGCCTAATATTACTTCAATTCACTTTCTATTGATTTAACAAAGTAATACAATGCAGGATGTCCACTGATATTTAAATTTCAAACAATGAATGTGTTTTATAGTATAATTGTAGATGTCCCAAATATTTCATGGAACATGTTTGTACTAAAAACATATACCTGTTTATTTAAAATGCAAATTAAAATGTATCTCCTGCAATTTTGTACACATGAAGGGAGCCGGGGAAGTGGTTTACCTGTGTCCTCAGGTAGACTAGGACAGAAATTTTAGCTAACACACAGCGTATGTGTCATACTAACTTAAATTTGTTTTATATATATATAGACTGAATGTTGTTGGTTTTTGTTGGTTTTTTTTTTTTTTTGCCTCTCCAGATAAATTTCCCCAATCTTCACCCTGCCCTGTTTTTGGATTAGACTATAACTACTCCTCCACCATATACACACACAGACATGCATTTTTTGCCCTCCTGTTTCTGGATGAACGTGGTCATTAGGAGAAAGAGGAAGGAGCCTAAAGAATCAGAATGAATTTGAATCCGAATATTTATTCTTAGCCGTGTCATCATTGCTGGTCTCCATTTTCTTACTGAATGTGGGTCCCTAAATGGGAAACCTTAAAAACAAAGGGGCTAGCTTTGTGGTCGAAAACCTAAGATGGCGCCTGGCGGAAGAGATAGGGGCAGGATCTATGTTGTCTGTCAAAGTTTTTGACTGGCTCTCTTGATTTCTGTGCATGTAGACAGGGTGTGATCTCCATAGACTCGTGTTGTACTGAAGGCACATAATGATTTGACCTTTAATGTGATTGGTGCAACTATGGAAAGTTTCTCCTAAAACCCTCCTGTTTGTCTATATAAGCTGGGAGTTTGTAACAATAAAGCGGAACTGCTTCAATGGAACCCCTGTTGCATCTGATTGTCTCTCGCTTGCCAGGGGGCTGGGTTGGCGGACAGCAGGCTCACCTCTCCTCGGGACCCCTTGGCTTTGCTGAGGGAAGTTCCACTGCCTCTACTCTTTCTGCGGAGTGCCCCCCGCAACTGAAGACCATAGTTCTGTCAAAATCTTCTCTTTTATATGTACATGGCAGTTTTTAAACCTATTTTCATCAGCTCCTATTTTCATATGTACACACTATGAAAGCATTTGCTGAGATTTAGAATTAGCGATTAGATATCTACCATTGTCCTCCTAGGAACATAGAGCATGTGGCTGAGAATCTTGAAGCCCCAAATATCTCTGAACTTTCTTACCAGAAGAAAAGAACTCTATTGATCTGAATAAAAGTATTGCCTCTTGGATAAATAAACAAACACTATCAATGATGAGATTTGAGAAGATAACCTCGCAAGGATATCATTTGTCCTCAGAAGTCATATTTAGCAACACTGTTTTCCATAAAACAAATAGTTTAGGGTACAGGAGTCACAGGAGCATAAAGGAAGTGCATCTTAATGGTTTGATGAGGTAAGCATGAAAGTCAAAAGTTTTATATATATATATAAAGCAAAATTGTTAAATATAGTGAAAAAATATATGAACATACACAATAATGTGTATGCACACACACACACACACACACACACACACACACACACAGTCATCTCTCAAGTACATGATTTCTTTCTAAGTACCTGCAAGTCCTAGTCCTGTGGGAAAAAAAAAACTAGCCTTTTGTTTCTGCTGTGTCAGATATATTTTAGATTTGTATGGCAAAATTGACTTTTAATAAATTATAATTCTCAACAAAATGCAATAATTTTGATTGTTCAGATAAGTTCAGTTCAGTCAATCAGTCATGTCTGACTCTGTGCAACCCCATGAATCGCAGCACACCAGGCCTCTTTGTCCATCACCAACTCCTGGAGTTCACTGAGATTCACGTCCATCGAGTCAGTGATGCCATCCAGCTATTTCATCCTCTGTGGTCCCCTTCTCCTCCTGCCTCCAATCCTTCCCATCGTCAGAGTCTTTTCCACTGGGTCAACTCTACGCATGAAATGACCAAAGTACTGGAGTTTCAGCTTCAGCATTATTCCCTCCAAAGGAGTCCCAGGGCTGATCTCCTTCAGAAAGGACTGTTTGGATCTCCTTGCAGTCCAAGGGACTCTCAAGAGTCTTCTCCAAAACCACAGTTCAAAAGCATCAATTCTTTGGTGCTCAGCCTTCTTCACAGTACAACCCTCACATCCATACATGACCACAGGAAAAACCATAGCCTTGACTAAATGAACATTTGTTGACAAAGTAATGTCTCTGCTTTTAAATATGCTGTCTAGGTTGGTCATAGCTTTTCTTCCAAGGAGTAAGCATCTTTTAATATTATGGCTTCAGTCATCATCTGCAGTGATTTTGGAGCCCCCCAAAAAATAAAGTCTGACATTGTTTCCACCATTTCCCCCTCTATTTCCCTGAAATAATGGGATCAGATGCCATGATCTCTTAAATGTTGAGCTTTAAGCCAACTTTTTTACATTCCTCTTTCACTTTCACAAACAGGATTTTTAGTTCCTCTTCACTTTCTGCCATAAGGGCATATCTGAGGTTATGGATATTTCTCCTGGCAATCTTGATTCCAGCTTGTACTTCTTCCCACCTAGCGTTTCTCATGATGTACTCTGCACAGAAGTTAAATAAGCAGGGTGACAATATACAACCTTGACATACTCCTTTTCCTATTTGGAACCAGTCTGTTGTTCCATGTCCAATTCTAACTGTTGCTTCCTGAACCTGTATATAGGTTTCTCAAGAGGCAGTCAGGTGGTTTGGTATCCCCATCTCTTTCAGAATTTTCCACAGTTTATTGTGATCCACACAGTCAAAGGCTTGGGCATAGTCAATAAAACAGAAAGAGATGCTTTTCTGGAACTGTCTTGCTTTTTCCATGATGCAGCAGATGTTGGCAATTTGATCTTTGGTTACTCTGCCTTTTCTAAAATCAGCTTGAACATCAGGATGTTCACAGTTCATGTATTGCTGAAGCCTGGCTTGGAGAATTTTGAGCTTTACTTTACTAGCATCTGAGATGAGTGCAATTGTGTGGTAGTTGGAGCATTCACTGGCATTGCCTTTCTTTGGGATTGAAATGAAAACTAACCTTTTCCAGTCCTGTGGCCACTGCCGAGTTTTCCAAATTTACTGGCATATTGAGTGCAGCACTTTCACAGCATCATCTTTCAGGATTTGAAATAGCTCAACTGGAATTCCATCACCTCCACTAGCTTTGTTCGTAGTGATGCTTTCTAAGGCCCACTTGACTTCACATTCCAGGACGTCTGGCTCTAGGTGAGTGATCACACCATCGTGATTAACTTGGTCATGAAGATCTTTCTTTCTGTAGTTCTTTGTTTTCTTACCACCTCTTCCTATTATCTTCTGCTTTTCTTAGGTCCATACAATTTCTGTCCTTTATAGAGCCCATCTTTGCTTGAAATGTTCCCTTGATATCTCTAATTTTCTTGAAGAGATCTCTAGTCCTTCCCATTCTGTTGTTTCCCTCTGTTTCTTTGCATTGATCACCGAGGAAGGCTTTCTTATCTCTTCTTGCTATTCTTTGGAACTCTGCATTCAGATGCTTATATCTTTCCTTTTCTCCTTTGCTTTTCACTTATCTTCTTTTCTCAGCTATTTGTAGGGCCTCCTCAGATAGCCATTTTTCATTTTTGCATTTCTTTTCCATGGAGATGGTCTTGATCCCTGTCTTCTGTACAATGTCATGAACCTCCGTCCGTAGTTCATCAGTCACTCTATCTATCAGATCTAGGCCCTTAAATATCTTTCACTTTCACTGTATAATCATAGGGGATTTGATTTAAGTCATACCTGAATGGTCCACTGTTTTTCCCCACTTTCTTCAATTTAAGTCTGAATTTGGTGATAAGGAGTTTATGATCTGAGCCATAGTCAGCTCCTGGTCTTTTGTTGTTGTTGTTGACTGTATAGAGCTTCTCCACCTTTGGCTACAAAGAATATAATCAATCTGATTTTGGTATTGATCATCTGGTGATGTCCATGTTTAGAGTCTTCTCTTGTGTTGTTGAAAGAGGGTGATTGCTATGACCAGTGCATTTTCTTGGCAAAACTCTATTAGTCTTTGCCCTGTTTCATTCCGTATTCCAAAGCCAAATTTGCCTGTTACTCCAGCTGTTTCTTGACTTCCTACTTTAGCATTCCAGTCCCCTATAATGAAAAGGACATCTTTTTTGGGTGTAACTTCTAAAAACTCTTGTAGTCTTCATAGAACGGTTTGACTTCAGCTTCTTCAGCATTTCTGGTTGGGGCATAGACTTGGATAACTGTGATATTGAATGTTTTGCCTTGGAAACGAACCAAGATCATTCTGTCTTTTTGAGATTACATCCAAGTACTGCATTTCAAACTCGTTTGTTGACCATGATGGCTACTTCATTTCTTCTGTGGGATTCCTGCCCTCAGTAGTAGATATAATGATCATCTGAGTTAAATTCACTCTTTCCAGTCCATTTTAGTTTGTTGATTCCTAGAATGTTGACATTCACCCTTGCCATCTCTTGTTTGACAACTTCCAAATTGCCTTGATTCATGGACCTGATATTCCAGGTTCCTATGCAATATTGCTCTTTACAGCAGCAGACCTTGGTTCTATCTCCAGTCCCATCCACAACTGCATATTGTTTTTTGTTTTGGCTCCATCCCTTCATTCTTTCTGGAGTTATTTCTCTACTGATCTCCAGCAGCACATTGGACACCCACTGACCTCGGGAGTTCATCTTTCAGTATCCTATCATTTTGCCATTTCATACTGTTCATGTGGTTCTCAAGGAAAGAATAGTGAAGGGGTTTGCCAATCCCTTCTCCAGTGGACCACATTCTGTCAGACCTCTCCACCATACCCACCCATCTTGGGTTGCCCCACAGGGCATGGCTTAAGTTTCATTGAGTTAGACAAGGCTGTGGTCTTAGTGTGATTAGATTGACTTGTTTTCTGCAATTATGGTTTCAGTGTGTCTGCCCTCTTGCAACACCTACCATCTTACTTGGATTTCTCTTACCTTGGACCTGGGGTATCTCTTCACAGCTGCTCCCACAAAGCACAGGTGCTTTACATTGGACTAGGGGTATCTCCTCACCACCACCCCTCCAGAACTTGAATGTGGAATTTTGATGGTAGTCTTTATTTTATTTGTATTTTATTTAAAGTAGTTGATTTGCAATATAATGTTAGTTTCAGGTATACAACACAATAATTCATTTATATGTTTATACACATATAACTCAATGTGTATATATAGATAAAATGAATATGTATTTAATACATGTAACTGAATATGTATATATACACATATAACTGAATTTTCATCCTATGTAATATATTGTTATATACATATATGTCTTATGTATTATAGGTTATGTATGTAATATATATTTATACTCTTTTTCAGGTTCTTTTCCCATATAGGTTATTACAGAATATTGAGTAGAGTTCTGTATGCTTTATAGTAAGTCCTTGTTGATTATCTGTTTTATGTATAGTAGTACGTATATGTTCATTCCAGACTCCCAATCCAGCCCTCTCTCCACTCGACATTCCCTTTTGGTAACCAAAAGCTTGTTTTGAAATCTGTGAGTCAGGTCTTATGTGGCTTTATTTTTTCCCTTCTACTTGATGGATTGTAGTATCTGCAACAGCAAAAAAAAAATTTCCCTCTGAATTTTGTTGTTTCTTTTTCTATCTTTCAGTGTTCCAATTTCCAAGGACTGTCTTGCACTCTGATTGTTCCTTGTTGATAGCAACTGCATCCTGATAAACCTAGCTCTTTTTACATTGATGCAATAGCTTCTCTTAGATTTCC
>SJYC01065833.1:0-19734 GCA_006408675.1 Madoqua kirkii | reverse complement strand
ATAGAAGAGACAGGATTAGGACTTAAACAGTTTTGCTCCAGAAGCTTCTCTTAATAATCAACAGCATAATGGCACAGCAATAATCTACCTCATTAGAACTTATCTGATATGATGGAATAGACTATGTGCTCAATGTGAGTATGTCATAGTTGCTCAGTAATGTCTGACTCTTTGCAACCCCATGGACTTCACAGCCTGCCAAGCTCTTGTGTCCATGGAATTCTCCAGGCAAAAATCCTGGAGTGGGTTGCCATTTCCTTCTCCAATGTCCTCAATAAATGATAGCTATTATTAAAACTCTTGGCTCTCATCTTTTGCATATTTAGGAGTATGGACAATCAGTAAACCTTTCTAAGTCCTAATCTTTCATTACATGATTGAAAGTATGAATTTAATTCCTTATCTCTAAATCACAGGTTCTATAATGATGTCATCATATTATGTTTATACAATGATGTGCAAAAAAGCAATTTAATTTTTCTTCAATAAATTAAGCTATGACAATTCTGCTCACTCTACATCAGAGTGTGTAATATATAATAAGCATTTTTTATGATGAATACTTGTAAGTCAGGAATGAAACTCAAAATAATTGCAGTAGAATTATATAAAATAACTTTCACTTTAGAGTGCACTCTAGCACATTTAGTATTTGTCTGCATTTGAGAAACTCATGTTTTTTAAGACCAGAAAATGATTCTAGCTGATGACATGCTCATATATGACTAACTCAACCTCTTGTTAGTTTGTGCCTAAAAGAGTGCAATTTGATACATAAAATTAATTTCTTTCCCTCGAACATCACTTCAAAATTCAATCACAATAGTTTGGTGATTTCTTTAGCAAAATCTTTCCAGACAAATTATAATTAAATGGAACAAATGTTTATTAGAATTTACTCTGTCAAGTACAACAGAAACTGTGCAGGGGGAAATAAATAAGACCAATATACAGTACCTACTCTCCAGGGATTAACAGTTGCAATTGTATGTCCACATACACATTCTAGACAAAGCAGAGTGAGATAAAATGTGTGTGTGTGTGTGTGTGTGTGTGTGCATGAGCATGTGTGCACACATGCATGTGTGTTTGTTTGGAGGTATTCATTAAGAAAAGAAAGAAAACTTCAGGTTATAAACTGCTGACAGGTCCAAATAACTGAAGATGAAATTGAAATCAGTGAGGCACATTATACAGGGTTTCACTGACAACAAGCACAGGGGAGTAGAATCATGCCCAGTAAACTGGAATAATAGCATTACTTTTAGAAAGTTTAAAAACAATTTTGGAATGAATATTTTTTAGAGTTCTTTTAATGCTCTTGAAACTTAGAACCATAGTTAAAAGATTGAAGCAGTAGAAAAGAGATTAAAGCAGGAGAAAACAACAACAAGAAATTCTTCCTTGATCAAAGACTTTTGATCAGACAAACTTTTTAAAAACATTTTTGTATCAAACTGAAGTCATGTCTCTGACACAATAACAAGTTCTAAATACAGATCAGTGAAGAAAAGTACTTGATTTGTTGGGATCAATTTATATGTGGCATTGATAGACTATAATGGCAATACATTCATCTAAAAAATGTTTCAAAGTACAGAATGCAGCTACACCTTGGAAACCTGAAAAGGCCTTTTACCTTCAGAAGGTGATCTTATAATACTAAGAAGGTAGTAAGCTTTTATTAATCTGGATTTTAAGCTTGGAATAGTGTTTTCAGCATCTCAGACATAAAATTGGCTTGTCTATGGTGGTCGTGATTTCTGTTGAAAGGATGGGTGCATTAGAAACTCCACTAATTTTTAAGATTTTACACACATGATGCTAGTAAAGAAAAAGTGGCTCAAATAAAAAACAAGCTGTTTTTTTTCTCAAAAGTAATGATGTGAGAGTAATCTACCCAAGAATAGTGAATTAGTATCATGGTGTCATAGACACAGGCCCTTGTATTATGTCGTTCTAACATCTCTGTGACACAGCCCTCATTTACAAGGTCCAAGGTTACTTGTTGCCGTACTTGTATTCTTACAAGAAAAATGCAGGAAGAAAGAAAGGATGGCAGAGTTGTTCTTTTAGGAATATGACCTGAAATTTCCACTCATCCATACTTCTTATATTCCACGAGTCATCACTTTAGTGTGACTACTCATTAAAGTTGCAGGTGAAGCAACTGACAAACAACTAATCTCAAAAATATACAAGCAACTTATTCAGCTCAATTCCAGAAAAAAAATAAATGACTCAATTAAAAAATGGGCCAAAGAACTAAATAGACATTTCTCCAAAGAAGACATGGATGGCTAACAAACATATGAAAAGATCCTTAACATCACTCATTATTAGAGAAATGCAAATCAATACCACAATGAGGTACCATTTCACAACAGTCAGAATGGCTGCGATCCAAAAGTCTACAAGCAATAAATGCTGGAGAGGGTGTGGAGAAAAAGGGAACCCTCTTACACTGTTGGTGGGAATGCAAACTAGTACAGCCACTATGGAGAACAGTGTGGAGATTTCTTAAAAAACTGCAAATAGAACTGCCTTATGACCCAGCAATCCCACTGCTGGGCATATACACTGAGGAAACCAGAATGGAAAGAGACACGTGTACCCCAATGTTCATCGCAGCACTGTTTATAATAGCCAGGACATGGAAGCAATCTAGATGTCCATCAGCAGACGAATGGATAAGAAAGCTGTGGTACATATACACAATGGAGTATTACTTAGCCATTAAAAAGAATACATTTGAATCAGTTTTAATGAGGTGGATGAAACTAGAGCCGATTATACAGAGTGAAGTAAGCCAGAAAGAAAACACCAATAGAATATTCTAACACATATATATGGAATTTAGAAAGATGGTAATGATAACCCTGTATGCGAGACAGCAAAAGAGACACAGATGTAAAGAACATAGTTTTGGACTCTGTGGGAGAGGGAGAGAGACAGGGTGGGATGATTTGGGAGAATGGCACTGGAACATGTATACTATTATGTAAGAAATGAATTGCTAGTCTAGGTTCGATGCAGAATACAGGATGCTTGGGGCTGGTTCACTGGGATGACCCAGAGAGATGACATAGAGAGGGTGATGGGAGTGGGGTTCAGAGTTGGGAACTCATGTACACCTGTGGTGGATTCATGTCAATGTATGGCAAAACCAATACAGTATTGTAAAGGTAAAAAATAAAAATAAAAAAAAAAGAATGTATCTTCCAGTCAGCTCCTACGTGCCCAGATACAATTTCTATTCTCTATAGAAAAACAAGGAGACAAGTATTGTGTAAAAACTCATAATTTCTTCCACAATAATTTTCACATTGTATTGAAGGTGGTTTCCCTTGATAATTCAAAGTCTCTGACAAAAAGGAGCTGGCCTGTTTTACTGGGTAATTAAATGGCACCTTGAGGTTTTGTCAGCAGCTTAGAACCAAGCCATTGTGGAAGTTTACTATTAATTTCAGCTAAGGGGAAATGGTGCTGAGTCAGAGAAAGGGGGTAAGTTTGGTCCTTTTCTATTATCTATCCAGGGACAAAGATTCTGAGCCATTGTAACATGTGCAATCACATTTAAACTCATTTTGGGCTCTCTTTCCTTTCATTATTTTGTAGAAATATATAACAAAGATGTACAATCATGGAAAAATTTTAAGGAACTTTTCAAATGTTTTCTGTTCTCCCCCTCTGGTGTTTATTTATTTTATTGTACCCATTGTTTACACATGTGCATTCTATGTTGCTTCAGCCAAGTCCAGCTCTTTGCAACCCTATGAACTGTAGCCCACCAGGCTCCTCTGTCAATTGAGATTCTCCAGGCAAGAATACTGTAGTGGGTTATCATGCCTTATTCCAAGGGGATCTTCCCAAACCAGGGATCGAAAGTGTGTCTCTTAAATGTCCTGTATTGGCAAGCTTGTTCACTGTCACTATTACTACCTGGGAAGAATGGTTTTGATATAATCAGGAAACTAAAGGGAAGTGTAATACATGAGATTGTCAAGAGGCTCTGGAACCATGTAGATTTTCCAAGAGGCTCCCATACCCAGAAAGGTAGGTATTGCCATCTAAGAAATTATCTATTATGTAATGGGTTGGTAAAAAAAATCATTTGGACTTTTCCATGACATCCTATTGAAAAACCTTAAAGAACTTTCTAGTCAACCCAATAAATATAAAGACACTTTAATCCATGGAGATCTAACTAATATCTCTCATGTAATCAATCCAGTTTAAGGTCTTAAACTAAAAACCAAATTCTGAAAATTAAAATTGCAATGACAAAATAAAAAAAAAATCCATCAGCCTCAGCATGGTGGGTCTAGTAGTATATTGGTATTTTCTTGTGTCTGGCAATACCCTAGGTATAAATTAAAACTTGTCATTTTCCTACTTGTTATAGTAGCCAGTGTTGCATAAATGAAAAAATTAATGTCACTGAATTTCTAATGGAAAGGAGCAGACAGTGGTTGGACAAAGCCTCCTTTGATATTAAAGGCAACAATTGGGTTGGGTGGATTTGTAAGAAAAATTCATGACTTTACTGAGTTAACTGGAAGTTTCATTTTTAACTTGACTCTGTGGTCCATAGAAAATGTTACCTATTATTGTTTCACCTGACCTAACAGTCATACATGGAATCCACTGCAATTGTATTTTTTTCAAATTCAACTTTAATCTGAACTGAATCTTTTATTTTTACAATGATGAAAGAGAGAGCTTTGTATCTAAGGCCAATATCTTTAGAGTAAAACAGGATCAGGAAATTGTCAGAGTAATACACAGCTAAGGAAGTTGCTAGAACAATAAAATGTACCAAAAATTATCCTGTGACAACACCCATTGATTAGAGAAAAGACCCATTCTCCTGACTATTGACAACACAGCCTCGTTCATTGCTGCCTGTAATGTATAACTAAAAAGCTTGACTTACAACAACACAATGCATCAGAGGGATACCTTTTTTTTTTTTTACAACAATGTACCTCCACTAACAGAGAGCAAAAGAAATAGAGCTATTGCTGAAACAATAGAATTCATAGAAATATCAGCAACGATTTCCCTATGGACACACTAGCAGAAAATTGCAAGGTATCATTTCAGTAAGGGATAAAAGTAATTCCAGGTGGTATGGAGAAGTCAAACAACCTCCCAATTCATTTATCAAAATGCCTACAGCTCCCTTTTCAAGTCAGGTGAAACAACAATAAATATTTGCAAAGTAAATTAATCTGTACTGAAAGCAATTTAATAAATAAAAGGTCAAAAGAACAAGTACAGAGCTTTTAGCTCTTGCCAATTCTGTAAGTGAGATGTGACTACAAAGTAGAAAAAATAGCATAAAGAAAATAAAAATACAAAGAGCTGTTGAAGAAAAGCTGGTCCAACACATTTTATATTCATTCCTTGAATTCAATTTGGATCATAAAATGGTCACATAATGTAAATTGTAGTAGGTAATTAGTAACCAAAACATAGACCTAAATTTTTCATTTTGATTACTGGCAGAAAAAAATAAAAAATGCTCAGTACGAGAAGAGGTGGATGTTTATTTTACTAAATTGCAATGGGGAGTTAGAGGAAATTTCAGTTGGAGAAAGAATTCTTTTAGGAGCAAGCTCAGACAATTCCTTTGTTTCTGTGTTTCATGTGTCCCTAGATTGAGTAAACACAGATTTCCTAAAAGTTCACGGAAACATCTAACTAAAACGTTTATTCTGAAGCAGTGCTTGCATATTTTCAGTTTATTTTCATTAAAAATCAAGGGTCTTCATAATATAAACTGAAGTTTGAGACCAACCACATTAACAATAACTGAAAAAAATTACAAATGAATTTCTACCGTCTGAGTAATTTCTTGTGTGGCAGGCCATATTCTACACTTACAAGTTTAAGAAATTATGAAACAAAACTCTAGAGCCCTATGGATGGCTAAAAGCAAACACAGCTCCAGAGTACTGGATATTATTTTGTATTGGACATCCTCATTCTTGCCAGGCATGCATCTCAAGCCTACCCATCCATCATGTGTTAAACTGAATCTGTTTATTTTGTACACTTTTTATTCTTTTTTTTTTTTAATAACTGACTTCAGTGTTACTAAAAGCTTAAAGGAATTTTCAGTTCTCTTCTCTACACCCATCAAATCACAAACACATGTGTTTGTGTTTCTAAAATGTGCTTGCCCTTTATTTATTCATATTGAAGACTATTGTATTAATCTAAGTCATCCCACTGCTCATCCGAACCATCATAGTAATTCCCTAGGTATTCTTGCTTCTGCTACGCAAAAATCAATTTTCTCCTCTTGGAGCAGTACATAAAAACAAACATGCCAGCATCAGAGTTTGAGAGCTTGCCATGGATCCTATTACAAAGGTGAAGTCTTTAGGCATAACTTTTAAGATAGTCTATGATTTGGTCCTGTATTCCCTCTTCTTAACCCCGTTTATCACTCCATGCCCCATTCACCAAATTTCTTGTGTTTCCATGCACATACCTTATTGTTTTGTCTCCTTGACTTCACTTATTTATTATGGGTGTCTGTGCACTGTGTGTTTAGTGCTTGTCATGTCTAGAGTAATAATACTAATAATGGTAATAACAGTAGTAATCACTTCTATAGACTTTTTTCCTCTAAAACAAGACTCATTGTAAGAAACATGCATATATAAATGCACTTAAATCTAACAAAAAGTCTATCAGAGATGTACTATTATATCTCATTTTATACATAAAGGAACTTAGGCAAATTAACTCTATTTAACCTACCTAGTCATTTGGGAGTGGAATATATATCTAGGGAGTCTGGTTTCAGATTTTATGCTGCTTAATTTTTTGCAATTGGTTATTTCTACTCGTTGTTTTAAAACAAATGTAGGACTTCAATCCTCTAAAATACATTCAGTTATCCATGAGATTAAATTAGGGACATGTGCTCTCTACTGTAGCCCTTATATATTGAATTCTTTTTTCCCTGAAACTGAAACAAGCCATTAGACTTGCTCTATCAAAAAAAAAAAAAAAAAAAAGAAAGAAAAGGAATTAATCTCCAATTAAAATAAATAAATTTATATTTAAAAAAGAAAAGGACATAAAATCTGTTCAATCTATAAGCTTCTAAGCACATAATGTAGTTTATAAATGCTTGTTGAACCTAACATTCTTATTGTTTACGTAAAACACATTTGCATAGAAATCAGGAGTATGTATCTTTTCTGAGTTTCTCCTTTAGTAGTTTTATTCAATTGGGTCAAAATTTTTTAATTGTTATTATGCATGGAAGCTATCTAACTTATAGCAATGACATGATTTATAAAGTGTTTTGGGCTTCCCAAGTGTCTCAGTGGAAAAGAATCCACCTACCAGTGCAAGAGACTTAGGTCTGATTCACTGTTTGGGAGGATCCTATGGGGGAATTGGCAACCCACTGTAGTATTCTTGCCTAAATAATTCAATGGAGAGAGGAGCCTGGTGGCTACAGTCCATGGAGTGGCAGAGTCAGACACGACTGAGTGCTTATATATGCATATATAAACGCTTCTATTTTGGAGCAACCTTATTTGTGGAGCAGTGGATTGGAGAAGGCAATGGCAGCCCACTTCAGTACTCTTGTCTGGAAAATTCCATGGACAGGGGAGCCTGGTGGGCTGCAGTCCATGGGGTCGCTAAGAGTCAGACATGACTGAGCGACTTCACTTTCACTTTTCACTTTCACTTATTGGAGAAGGAAATGGCAACCCACTCTAGTGCTCTTACCTGGAGAATCTCAGGGACTGGGGAGCCTGGTGGGCTGCCATCTATGGGGTCGCACAGAGTTGGAAGTGACTGAAGTGACTTAGCAGCAACAGCAGCTCTGGAGATATGCCTCAGTTCATTTCAGTTCATGTGCTCAGTCATGTCCAACTCTTTTTGATCCCATGGACCTCAGCACACCAGGCCTCCCTGTCCATCAACAACTCCCGGAGTGTACCCAAACTCATGGCCATTGAGTCGGTGATATCAACCAACCATCTCATCCTCTGTCAGTCCCTTTTCCTCTGCCCTCAATCTTTCCCAGCATCAGGGTTTTTCCAAATGAGTCAGCTCTTCCCATCAGGTGGCCAAAGTATTGGAGTTTCAGTTTCAACATCAGTCCTTCCTATGAACACTTAGGACTGATCTCCTTTAGGATAGATTAGTTGGATCTCCTTGCACATCAAGGGACTCTCAAGAGTCTTCTCCAACAATACAGTTCAAAAGCATCAGTTCTTTGATGCTCAGCTTTCTTCACAGTCCAACCATCACATCCATACATGACTACTAGAAAAACCATAGCATTGACTAGACAGAACTTTGTTGGCAAAATAATGTCTCTGCTTTTTTAATATGCTGTCCAGGTTGTTCATAACTTTTCTTCCAAGGAGTAAGTGTCTTTTAATTTCATGGCTGCCGTCACTATCTGCAGTGATTTTGGAGCTTCCCAAAATAAATTTAGCCATTGTTTCCACTGTTTCTCCATCTATTTCCCATGAAGTGATGGGACCTGATGCTATGATCTTAGTTTTCTGAATGTTGAGCTTTAAGCCAACTTTTCCACTCTCTTCTTTCACTTTCATCAAGATACTCTTTAGTTCCTCTTCACTTTCTGCAATAAGGGTGGTGTCATCTGCATATCTGAGGTTATTGATATGTCTCCCAGAAATCTTGATTCCAGCTTGTGCTTCATCCAGCCCAACATTTCTCATGATGTACTCTGAATATAAGTTAAATAAACAGGGTGACAGTGTACAGCCTTGACATGCTCCTTTTATATATTGAAAATATGCATGAAGTGAAGTGAAGTCGCTCAGTCATGTCCGACTCTATACAATCCCATGGGTTGTGGCCTATCAGACTCCATCCATGAGATTTTCCAGGCAAGAATACTGGAGTGGGTTGCCATTTCTTTCTCCAGAGGATCTTCCTGACCAGGGATCAAACCTTGGTCTCCTGCATTGCAGGCAGATGCTTTACCATCTGAGCTACCATACATACATACATAAAAGAAATATTACCTCTTACCATGGAGATGTGGAAGAAAGCAAGACCCATTAGCACTGAAATAATCTAAGTAGGAGAACAGTGGTAAGATATGGAAAATTTTGTCTCAGTAAAGACCCTATGTTTAGAACACGCATCAACCAAACAACTTATGCTTTGCTTATCTCAATGACAGAAAATAAATATAGGCAGATGTGTATGAGTAGAGTTTTTAACCTTGAAACCCAAAGAGATTTCAATGTGATAGAAAAATCACTAGCTAAAACACAACACTGGATGACTTTGATATTGACATGCCAATATTTATATTGATAAAATGAATCTAGGTAGATGTTCAGTTCAGTTGCTCAGTCTTGTCCAACTCTTGGTGACCCCATGAATTGCAGCATGCCAGGCCTCCCTGTCCATCACCAACTCCCGGAGTTCACTCAAACTTATGTCCATCAAGTCAGTGATGCCATCCAGCCATCTCATCCTCTGTCGTCCCCTCTCCTGCCCTCAGTCTTTCCCAGCATCACAGTCTTTTCCAATGAGTCAACTCTTCACATGAGATGGCCAAAGTATTGGAGTTTCAGCTTCAGCACCAACCCTTCCAATGAACACCTAGGACTGATCTCCTTTAGGATGGACTGGATGATGTTAGCACTCAGTAATTAAGAATTTAGTATCATTGATATATCTGAAATAAACAAAAATATTTTAGCTGGCCTACTCTTTAAATAGATGGTATAAAATGCCAAAATACAAAATGAATACTTGTACGAAAAAGCAGGTTATCCCCAGGTACTTTAAATTTTCAGTAAGCGCTGAATGACTCTTAAGAAAATATACAAGTGAAAACAAACAAAAAAGAAACTAGCAATCATGCATAGTAGATAAAAAATCGCTAAAGAATGACTTGAATCATTTTGGATTAATTTCTATCATCCATAAGTCCTTTTTGTCTCAAATCATTGTTATAATATTTCTACAGTATTTATTTTGAATTCTTATTTTGTATATCTCTCAGTTTATTTTCCCAAATTTATATTAAATCTATTATTGAATTTATTATGTATTTTCTTAGCCCACTCAGGCTGCCATATCAAAATACCATATCCTTGGTGACGTACACACACTAAAATTTTACTTCTCAAATTTCTGAAGTCTGGAAATCTAAGAACAGGGTGCCACCATGCCAGCAGGGTGCCAGGGTCTTATTGAAGGTCTGTCCTGGTTGTGAAAGTGAAAGTCACTCAGTCATGTCCATGTACTACACAGTCTGTGGAATTCTCCAGGCCAGAATACTTCAGTGGGTAGCCTTTCCCTTCTCAAAGTGATCTTCGCAACCCAGGGATTGAGCCAAGGTCTCCTGCATTGCAGGTGAATCCTTTAGCAGCTGAGCCGCAGAGAAGTCCAAGAATATTGGAGTGGGTAGACTATCCCTTCTCCAGTGGATGTTCCCAACCCAGGAATCAAACTGGGGTCTCTTGCATTGCAGGCAGATTCTTTACCAACTGAGCTATCGGAGAAGCATTTTGCTAAAACAAACCTGCAGTTGTAGACTACCAACTTCTCACTGTCTTTGAGTGGTGGAAGGAAGTGAGAGATCTCTCTTGAGACTCTTTTTTAAGAGCACTAATCTACTCAGGAAGCCTCCCCCCTTATGACCTATCCACCTCCCAAAGCCCCCACCTTGTACTACATCACCTAGAGGGTTAGGATTCAACATATGAATTTGTGAGTCCAGAAACACTCATAACGTTTATATACTCATCTGTTGATGCTGACTAGAATATGATACCTGTTTGAACTATTCAACTCAGTCAGTTGATATGTCGTTAGTTTAACAGACTTGGATTCACAGTAAAATCACTGTTAAAAAATGTGACAATTAAACATGTTTAACTGAGCTATAAGCCCATTTCTGATTGGTTAGATCCATGTTGCTTACTGAATATGCAATAGAAAGGAAACTACTGGATGGAGGTTAAAACTGTTAGCATACCAGTTGGTTAATATAATTTGGTAGGCAGTTCTAAAAGCTGCTTGGGAAATCATTAGAATCAGGAATTGAACAACAAAAGCCTTAACTTTACGGACAATCAATTCAGTAGTTATTTTACTGATGTTTAAGAATCTCAGTTATTTTTAAAATGATTAAGTCCATATGTATGACATTCCAGCTTTAGACTAGAAACACTCATTTATGAATGAGATGGTATGTGTTAGACAACTGAACCATTTGCTATCTTAAACATGTTTAATTCTCTTCAAGGCATCCTAGGATTTATCTCCATATTACTATGTAGTGATGTTAACTTTGAAATGGCTTGCACTTACTGCTAAAATTTTAGGCTAAAAAATCATAAAAGATTTTTATATTCAAGTATTTGTCTGCACATTTACCTGTATGTTAAGTATCCATTCTTAATTTCGGGAACAATTGAAATAAAAACTAATTGCAATTCATTTTTAATATTAATAATACTCAACCAATTAAAATTAAACATACATAACTTTATCTAGATTAAAATTTGGGAAACTGAGGCATTAAACTGAAATTGATATTGCCTAAAACTGCCTTTGCTAATGCTGCTAAGTCACTTCAGTCACGTCCGACTCTGTGTGACCCAATAGACGGCAGTCCACCAGGCTCCCCGGTCCCCAGGATTCTCCAGGCAGGAACACTGGCGTGGGTGGCCATTTCCTTCTCCAATGCATGCACGCATGCATGCTAAGGTGCTTCAGTCGTGTCCAACTCTGTGCGACCTCATGGACAGCAGCCCACCAGGCTCCTCTGTCCACGGGATTCTCTAGGCAAGAGTACTGGAGTGGGTTGCCATTGCCTTCTCCCAGCTATATCCTACTTACCAGAATTGCACCCTTCTGTTCCTATCCTTTCATTTGCCCACATATGTTTTCCCATATCTTTATTTTTTGCTTTTCTGGTTCACTTTGTTTTCGATGTGTCTCTGATGTACAGAATGTGTCCAAATCTTTTTAATAGATGAATTAAACTAAACCCATTCACATTTATTTTTAAGTATTATATGTATAGTTATGTTATTTTGTATATTAGGTTTTATTTGTTTCTCAACATATGCTTTTTTCTACTTTACTAATTTCTTTTGATACATAGAAAATGTTATATTTCTCTTTTATTGGTTATTTTTGTACTTATAACTTAAAAAAAAATAATAGTGAACATTCATTGAGGTTTTACAGTGTACGAGGTACTATGCTAAATGTCCTATACAGATTGTCTCTATATCCTCAAAGCTGACCTGTGAGGCAATTTACTGTCATTTTCCCATTTTACAAATAAGAAAACTGATACACAGAGAGATTTAGTGCCATGCCCGAGGTAACTCAGCAAGTAGTAAAGTCAGAATTTGACTTTAGGGAGCTTATTCTGTTTCTTTAAGAACTTTATTGCTGCATATTTGACATACGGTATATTTTAAGTGTACAGACCTTCCCACTCCTCCCCACTGCCCTTCTACCTGGTTCTTCAAGGTGCCACTCATCACTGTGTCTTTTTTTCTGCAGCTGCTTTCAAGACGTTTGTGGGGTTTTTCTTTAATCTTTGGTTTTCAGAACTTAATGATGTGTGTAGGCATGGTTTTCTTGTAGTTTATCTTCTTTACGGTGTACTGACCTTGTTGAATTCTGTGCATTTATATCTTTAGCCACGTTTTGGAAGCTCTGGTGTCATGTATTTTTCCTGCCCCAGGCTCTAGCTCCTCTCTAAGGTTCCTGTTGCATGTACAGTAGATCTTCTGAAACTGTTCCTCAGGCTCACTGGGGCCCATTCTCAATGCAAAGCTGTGAAAGGGGAAACAAAATACAGCTGAAAACTCGCCCTCCTGTAATGTGCTTTTCCAAGTTCTGACCCCTCTCTAACAGTCTGCCTGCTTTTGTTTGCTATTCTCAGTCGTCAGGCGTGTGTTTGTGTGTGTGTTTTGATTTGGAGTTACTAGCTGTAATGGAAGGATGGGCTGTCTGGTACTTAGACCTCCTAATTTGTGTGGCTTTATTTTTTCTTCATACTGGTTTGTATAGTTTTTAATGACCATGTCGAGAGATTCTGATTTACATGGCTGTCATTACCTCTGTCACCTTGGTAGTCAGTACTGAGTTTTTCTCTGAATCTAGCCTAAAACTTTACACTTTTTTTTCTGTATTATTTTCTTGACATGCTGTATTGATTAGTAAAAGAAATGTGTTGTTTTTAGTTTTCAGCAATTCTGCTGTCTATAATATGGTCTGTTCTAAGAGCTATACAGTAGGAATTTTAAATAAGTCAAGGACCTTATGGAAACATCTTGTTCCTGTTCCTTCTGTTAATCTATGATGTAGTTAGATCAGAAAAATTTAGGAGGATAATGTGACAATCAGTACCAGCAGAAAGCAGTCATAGTCTTTGTGAACTTTAAAGGACCTTAAAATAGGTGGGAAAAGGTTATAAAATGTCAGCGTCTTTTTAATAAAATAAATTATTTTAAAGCTTTATCTAGATAAAGGACACAGGGTTTTAAACTTAAAGTTGCTACATGATTTTGATCACATGTGGTTTTTATGTAGTTATCAAGATTGAATTTAGATTTAAATGTTTTTTATTCATGAGTTTAAATACAGTTGAAGGTACTAATTTAGTCCTGTCTTTTCTCTTTTTTATCTCTTTATACTTATTTATGACCCTGACCCTAATATATGGATGATGATAGTCAAATTTTCATACTTAATAATGTTCAACTTTTAATTTTTTGCATTTAGATGGTCTTCTGATTGTTGGTGTTCACTCGGCTAAGTTTCCAAATGAAAAAGTCCTGGATAACATTAGGAGTGCTGTTCTTCGATACAACATCACCCACCCTGTGGTTAATGATGCAGATGCCAGCCTTTGGCAAGAACTAGAAGTTTCCTGCTGGCCAACTCTGATCATACTCGGACCCCGTGGAAACATGTTGTTTTCTTTGATTGGAGAAGGACATAAAGAGAAATTATTTTTATATACTTCAATAGCTTTAAAGTATTACAAAGACAGGGGGCAGATCAGAGCTAATAAAATTGGAATAAAGCTCTATAAAGACTCCTTGCCACCTTCACCATTGCTGTTTCCTGGCAAAATAGCAGTGGACCATGTTTCTCATAGATTGGTAATAGCAGACACTGGACACCATAGAATTTTGGTCGTCTGGAAGAATGGACAAATTCAGTACAGCATTGGAGGTAAAGTTTGCTGATTATGATATATAATGTATTTTACATTATATATGTAAAAATTATTCAGAGAAATGTATTAAAATGGAAATTTATAAATAACTATAGACAGGTAATATACATTGACTGTTAGCTTCAGAAATTATTTTGTTATTTAATGTGGGGTATCTGAATTAATGCCTTCTCACTTCCTCAAAAACAACCGAAACCACCCCCAAAAATTCCATTAAGATCAAAAGAAGGAAATCTTTGTGTAATTTTCAAATATATCTGTATATCCCGTCTTGTTTTTTCAAAAAACTGCCACTTTATTTTATCTTATGAAAATATTGTATATATTTTAGATTTGGGGCATTTTATATGGAAATGTTGTATTTCCCTTTCCATCAAAATACAGCCATATCTTTTTTAAGACCAAGATTATACCCTAAGAACTTGAGACTTAGATTATAAAATAAATAACCTAGGATTTGTATAACATTATACCTTTGTCTCCTTCCTTAAGAACTTAAGCATACTTTTGAATCCATTGCCTTTGATTGTAGCAAAATAAAAGTATCATATAGGCGTAGGTCATTTTCTTCTGATTCTCCTTGGTCTGTATCTAAAAAGGGCTCTTATTGACATCTTACATAATTAATAAAATCTACTAAAAACACTGTTAATCCTGCTCCTCCAGGCTGAAATGACATCCAACAACATATTAGTCAAAGAGAATACTCATCTCTTTGCAGTCTTGATTTAGTCACACATGCACTGTTAGTACATAAGGGGCTGTTATTATTATGCCAAGATAATATACTCTTAGCTCTTGAAGGCATTTGTTGTTTCTGTTAGAGTATGTGTGTGTTCTGCGTTGTTTAGTTTGCTTTGGCCACTTTGTATTTTAATTTGTAACAGGCAGAGAATTGTTACTCAAAAACATGTGTTATAGCAAGTTACATTTAAATAACTAAAAGTTTTTTTAATAGCTTCTAAAATTTTTAAAATAGTTTAGATGTATATTTTCCTTTGTTAAACAGAGAAACCAGCAGCAAACTACCTTTTCCAAACCTGTTTCTAGAAATACTGTTATACTGTGATGAATTTATAGTTATTCTGCAAGCATTAAGAGAGAATTTTGTGGTCAGATACACTCAGGAGGTACTGATCATGTGTGCTTTAAAAGATTCTTAGTGCTGGTGGCCTCATTCTACTAGATCTTTTACTCTGCCAATGTGGCTCAAGAATATATGCGAAGGGGTTATGTAGTACATAGTACTCTCCAATCTGAAGTGACCACAGTACTCTCCCTTTTTCTTTTCCCTCAGAGAGCTCTCATCATCAATAATAATAGTGTTAATAATAACCAAAAAAACATGCCTGGCATTATTCTGAGCACTTTACCTGTATTAATGTACACAGTGCTATAAGGTATATTATTAGTTCCGTTTTACAGAAGAGAAACTTTAGTAAACTTTTGTCACACAGAACTTGCCTAGATCAACAGCTAAGTAGAGCTGGGGTTTAAACCAAGTCTGTTACGTTGGGATTCATAGGCTATTAAGAAATGCTTGAATGATCCTCATGACCTGTGAACCCCTTGAAACTGTTTGTGACATTTAAAGCTGTTGCTAAGGTGCTTCAGTCGTGTCCGACTCTGTGTGACCCCCATGGACAGCAGCCCACCAGGCTCCACCCTCACTGGGACTCTCTAGGCGAGAGCATTAGAGTGATTGCCATTTCCTTCTCCAATGCATGAAAGTGAAAGGTCAAAGTGAAGTCGCTCAGTCGTGCCCGACTCTTAGCGACCCTGTGGATGTAGCCTACCAGCCTCCTCCATCCATGGAATCCTCCAGGCAAGAGTACTGGAGTGAGTTGCCATTTCCTTCTCCAGACATTTAATGGGCATGTGTATTTTTGTAAGGAAACCTCATAATTTTCATTTTTATCATCAAAAGAGTTTATCTTCCAAAATTGTTAAAAATCATTCATCTAGATGCTGAAAAATTTAAATTATTTTTAATTCTTTCTAGTCTAGGTAATAGATGCCTTCTGAATTAATTTCTTCTGATACATACTACTAAAGTGTTCTAGTAACCATTATCTAGTAAGTCCTTTCACTTGCAAAACTTATTCCTGAGAAAAACAGATATCTTGGGAAACAGTTTAGTTTTTAGGTTGTTGCTGTTCTTCAGTGGCTCAGTCATGTCTGACTCTTTGCAACCCCATGGACTGCAGAAGTATCATATTAAAATCCCAGCTTTAAATATAAGTTTCTGTTTTGGGGTTTTTGTTTGTTTGTTTTACTCTGAGATAAGAAAAATTTTCTCTTATGGTTGTTTTGTCTTTCAGGACCCAACCCTGGAAGAAAAGATGGAATCTTTTCAGAGTCAAGTTTTAACTCACCACAAGGTGTAGCCATAATGAATAATATCATATATGTGGCAGATACAGAAAATCACCTTATAAGAAAGGTAATTTTCCATTTTAAGTAAAGTTTTAATATTTCTAATCAGAAAAACATATATACTTGCTACATAAATATTTGAAATGAGAGCGTGTTGCTTAAATATTTCAGATCATCCTCATTCAGTTTTCCTCAGAGGTACTTGCTTTAACTTTATTCTTATGTGACTTGTTTTTCTGTGTGTCAGCATATTGTCACAGAGGGCAAATCAAGTCCTTTTTAAAAATCCTTTATTTCAAACTCGTGTGCCTAATCTCCCTGCTACTGCTGCTGCTGCTAAGTCGCTTCAGTTGTGTCCGACTCTGGGCGACCCCAGAGATGGCAGCCCACCAGGCTCCCCTGTCCCTGGGATCCCTGGGATTCTCCAGGCAAGAACACTGGAGTGGGTTGCCATTTCCTTCTCCAGTGCGTGAAAGTGAAGTCGCTCAGTTGTGTTTGACTCTTGACCACCCCATGGACTGCAGCCCACCAGGCTCCTCCATCCATGGGATTTTCCAGGCAAGAGTACTGGAGTGGGGTGCCATCGCCTTCTCCACCTAATCACTCTAATGATTTCTCAGGCAGAGATACTAGAATGGATTGCCATTTCCACCTCCAGGGAATCTTCCTCACCCAAGGACTGAACTCATCTCCTGTGTCTCCTGCATTGCAGGAGGATTATTTACCACTGAGCCATGACCTCAAATCCACAAAACTCTTTCAGTGTGCCACATGTACTGGTTGAGATGTCTGTCCTAGAGCACACTCAGATTGTTGAATGACCCTGAGAAGAAGGTTAAGTGCAACATTTATCCTGAGTATATGAAATAGTGAAAAGTTGACCAGTATTTTAGATAGCCCTTTGAAATATAACAAATGTTTCAGTTAAGTATATGGCTGAAGTTAAATAGATGAAGATTCAAGATTATTGTTTCTGGATACAATGTCACCATTTGAGAGAAGACCTGTAATCTATAGTCTTCTCTAGTGGCTCAGTTGGTAAGGAATCTGCCTACAAAGCAGGAAACTCAGGTTCTATCCCTGGGTATGGAAGATCCCTTGGAGAAAAAAGTGGCAACCCACTCCAGTACTCCCTGGAGAATTCCATCGACAGAGGAACCAGGCAGGCTACAGTTCATGTGATCACAGAGTTGGACATGACTGAGTAACTAACTTTCACTTCACTTTTCACTCTAGTCTATAGATCTCAATAGTCACTGAAATGTATGCGTCTGTGGTTGGAACAAATGAGATGGAAAGAACCCTGAGTTCTCCCTGAAATCTCTGCCAGAGTTTACTTTTAACCTACTCACTTAAAAATTTATCACTAACATGTTGTTGTTCAGTTGCTAAGTTGTGTCTGACTCTGCAACCTCATGGATCGTATCATGCCAAGCTCCTATGTCCTCCACTATCTCCCAGTTTGCTCAAATTCCTGTCCACTGAGTTGGTAATGTTACCTGATTATCTCATTCTTTGCAGTCCCTTTCTTTTGCCTTCAGTCACTAACATATATATATTAATCATTTTTCATCTATCAGATATCAGTGTGCCTCCCATGCTAGAACTATGTTTTGACTCAAGATTAAATTTGCAAATCATTTATAGAGTATGACATATATTCTTATCATAATTAGAAGTTGTGTTTCCTTATTATACAAAGTAGAATGCAGAAATTCTGAAAGCAAAACTAGGACTTTTCAAAGGAAAATGATTCTGAGACTGCTCAAGATTAAAACTTCAAAGTCCAGCATTCTAGATCACGAAAGGGTTATTGGACCAGGAAATAGTTTTTATCACATATATACTTTCAAATTTCCTTAAAGAAAGCCTAAGTGTAATTGTTCAGCTCCTTCTGTTATGCAATCATGTAATTGACTCTAAAGAGATTTAGATGAGTGTGGATTAGGCAAGTGGGGGAGGTTATTGAAGATCTCTTCGAGAAGCAGAATAAACAGTTCCTATCAAATTAGGTATTAGACATGGTCCACAATAAAAATGAACTCATAGTGGAGTCTACTTCTGCCATGGTGCTTTTATCCCATGTAGAAAAGTCAATTTACTACCAACTTCTTAGGCGCCATTACTTTGGTGTTTTTCCAAAACAAGAAATGTCTTCTTGTTTCAGAATTTACATGCTTTACTGCTGCTGCTAAGTAACTTCAGTCGTGTCTGACTCTGTGCGACCCCATAGACAGCAACCCTGGGATCCTCTAGGCAAGAACACTGGAGTGGGTTGCCATTTCTTTCTCCAATGCATGAAAGTGAAAAGTGAAAGTGAAGTCGCTCAGTCATGTCCAACTCTTAGCGACCCCATGAACTGCAGCCCACCAGGCTTCTCCATCCATAAGATTTTCCAGGCAAGAGTACTAGAGTGGGGTGCCATTGCCTCCTCCAAAAGAAAACTTATTTTTTCTGGGCATTTTTTTCCCTCAGGCCATCTCCTGATTGTTAAATTGATGGTCCATTAGTTTGACAAATGAAGACATTACAATGCTAACTCAAATTCAGTTAAGCTTTTGGGCATCTAAGCCAAGTTTATAACAGATACTGTAGGGATTATCTGAGGAGGTACAAATCTAATTTTCCATTGGCTAAATTAGCTGGATTGGTTGCCATTCCTTTCTTCTCTCTCATATAAAGGAGCCTGGAGGGAATGGCACTCATTGATGTGTTTTTAAATAGAAAAAAATATTCCACTATCTTTCTCTTAGAGTTAATGTAAGTAGAGCTCTGTTATGTGGAAGTTTAGGAGTCCTGCTCAGTAGTAGTAGTAGTAATAGTAGTAGCATTGTTAGTCTCCCAGTTGTGTTTGACTCTTGCAACCCCACCAGGCTCCTCTGTCCATGGAATTCTCCAGGCCTGCTCAGAAATGTTCTTTATTAAATGTAGGTGCTGCTATATATATATATGTTAATACTGGTCTTTTTTCTGTTAAATGGTCATAAACAAATGAACATTTACATTTAATAATACTTAATAGTTTAAATGACAATATCCCAGTTATAGTGAAAACAGCCATTTATAGATTTAAGTAGTGGTTGGTGTTTGAGTGTATATATATATATATTTAAATA
>SJYC01065825.1:0-11829 GCA_006408675.1 Madoqua kirkii | reverse complement strand
TCCATTCTCCCTCAAACTCCCTCCCATCCAGGCTGCCACATATCCTTGAGCAGAGTACCATGTGCTGTACAGTCAGTCCTTGTTGGCTATCCATTTTAAATATAGCAGTGTGTACATGTCCATTAGAAACTCCCTAACTATATCTTCCCCCTAAACTTCCCCTCTGTCAGCCATAAGAAATATAATAGAGTTAAGTAAAAATCCTGTTCATTTGCTACTACCTGCTGTCAGACATTTTTGAAATACAAAAATTGGTTTCTTGTGGCCCCTATCCTCAGTAATTTGCTTTCTAGTGGAAGAATGGAAGAGATGGTGGATAAATGTAAACAAAACAAGATAGAATGGAAGCATTAAAATTGTAGGAAATTTCTTTCAAGTGAAAGTTTTAGAAAGCTTCATGGAAATCACCTGGTAGAGGCAATATAATATTTTAAGTGAAGGGACCAGTATATGAAAACCCAAATGAAGCACAGTGGAGAAAATAGCTGGTCTAAACAGCTTTGTTTAGATGAAGTATGGAACTCATGAAAATGAAAGGTGAGACTAAAACTTGGAAAAGCAGGCTAGAATATGAATGTGGAAGCCTGGACTATTCAGTTAGTAATTTAAATTTCAGTCTATACTCACTGGAGATTGTATTAATGATTTGGAATAGAGAATTGACATGAACCCAAGATTTATTTTTTTTAATTATGAAAAGAGAACATTAAATCACTAAAATGAAAGGAATTAGTGATAGACAAAACACTACTGGTTTGGGCCAGACTTATACAGTTCAAGAAGCATTCTGCTAATCTCATAGATTAGGCTATGCTTAGTCGCTCAGTCATGTCTGACTCTTTGCAACCCCACGGACTGTGGCCCACCAGGCTCCTCTGTTCATGGGATTCAATAAAGCAAGAATACTGGAGTGGGTTGCCATTCCCTTCTGCAGAGTATTTCCTTGATTCAGGGACTGAACCCTGGTCTCTTGCATTGCAAGCAGATCCCTTACCACCTGAGCCATCAGAGAAGCCCTCATATTATATCAAGGCACTGTAAGTCCTGTCTTTCTTCCTACCTTTCCCCAAGATTGTAATCTGTAACATGTAATCGTTAGTAATAATTATCTGTAAGAAGTAATTAAAGGTTGTAATCTGTAACAAATAAGGTATCATATCTCTTTTCTAGACTTTACTGCTATTTTTATTTTGGGATATTGGTAAATATTCCTTTATTAAAGCAATTTATAACAAAGACAGAGAGAAAACATATGCCATGTGGCATTTTTTGGTATATCTGGAAAAGACTGATCAGAAAAATCATGTTAATGAAGTGCTTTATTTTAAAAAATTATTTCCAAACTGGATCTTTTTTTTTTTCATTTTATATACCCAGCTACCAATCACAATCTCTCAGCCCTAGACAAGAAATGATTCTTGCCCTAGTGGCTAATAACAGAGTTGACTCCGCAAGAGATACATCTGTTTAAATGCAAAAAACCCCAAAGAAGTAACCTGAGACAGTATTGAAACAAACTAAACAGTATACATTATAAACAAAGTAATTCATACTCTGAGTTGAATAAGGAAAAAATCAGAGTGTCTTGAAGCCATAAAAATATGAATATTTGAAAGATGGAGCCAATAAAACACCTGCCTCTGGATTTTCTAAGCTAAGCAACCATAAGAAATGGCTGTGTAAAGTTAGAATATATTCCACAACAACTTAAAAAAAAAAAAAAAAAAACACTTTGAGATCTGTAGAAACTGATCAACTATGTCTTAAGATAAGTGGTAATTTCAGCAAACCAGGTGAAAAACACTAGATTAAGCAAAGGTATCATAGGGGTTTTAGCTTGAGGGTTTTTCATTCCATAGATTCTGAACTATATATTTTTTACAGTTGAAAGTCATAGTAAGTTGTATTCAAATTTTCTACTCAAAAGGCAAAAGTTTTCACTTTTTTCACCTGTTCTTAGGGCAAATATTCCCTAAAGAGAGCATAGATTTTATTATAAAATGAAATTAATTTTAACTACAATCTGGATATATGACATTGTTGATATCTTTACCTTCCTCTCTTGTCCTCTCTAAATCCTTTTTTAAAAAGTTAAAATATTAGGCTTCTTTAGAGTTCATGATGTATGGAATCAGGAATCAGGCATATCCTTTGTTTTGCTTTTCCCTCTCATTTAAATAGCTTGAATGCAACCTAACTGAAACCACCAAGTGAGTGTTTTCCTTTGCCCTCAAACTTCTGTTGCCATACTGATAGCAGATGAAATGAATAATGATGAATCTACTAATTCAGTGAATAATGATGAATCTACTAATTCAAAGGAAGAATGGTCTAATTTTGGCATCCCATGTGTGTGTAGTGGACTGAGGGTGGGCATGTGGGACCAGCTTTTGACAGAAAAAAAGCTGAATAATTCCTCATACAATTGAACAAAATATGACAAAGGAGAAACTAAAGTGGGATGAAAAAAGTTGAATTCATGAGATGATATATGTCTGAACCTCAAAACTTCAAGAAAGTTTAAGTCTATAAAATGTTTATAGAGATAACATGTCTGAGTTAAGGATCGAAGCATTCCAAGGCAAGAGAGTTCCAGCAGTAATGTACCTTAAGTAAACTCTTTAATGCTATGGATATAGGCAAAGCATTAATACATGGATGACTGATCTGGGAAAGGATTTCCAGCGTTAGGTAAACAGTTTCATTCTTTGAGTCCTAATTTAAGCCTTTACAAATTGAATGTCTGTCTATTTCTACTAAAAAACTACCTACAGTTTGGTCCCAAATATTTTTAAAGCTCTTGAGGAGAGTCAGAGATCAATAAGGATGTTTGATTTTAAATAATAAAATCCACCATGGAGTCAGTGGAAGATGCTGAAAAGAAGGCTAATCCATATGGCTGTTGTTATAGTTTCTAATTTTGAATGAGTCTTCACTGAAAAATTGTGCTAAAGAATAGAGAAAGATTTAAACATTAAGAAAGAGCAATAAAATGTATTTTCAGCCAAAGTACATATTTTTTGCAGGGCAGTACTAAGAAAGATAAATGAAATTGGTTTGCAAAGTATTTGGTTTGCTTTCTTCCTATAAAATAAAGAACTAAGATAAGTGTATAGGGGAACAGGTAGGGTGGGGGAAGATGCATTAGGCTAAGTGAATTTCTTCAGAGAGCATTTTACTAAGCTCTGTTATGAACTGAATGTTCGTGCTCCCTTAAAATTCGTAAGTCAAAACTATGCCCTTTAATGTGATGGTGTTAGGAGGTGAGGTCTTTGGCAGTTAATTAGGATTAGGTTACCATGAAGGCGCAGCCCTCATGAATGGTATTAATGTCCTGAGTCAGATGACCCTTCACTTCCTGTCTCTCAACTTGTGAGAATACTAAAAGTCAGCAGTCTGCAATCCTGAAGTCCAACGAGGTCTCCCACCAGAACTCTACTATGTTGGCACCCTGATTTTGGGGCTTCTCATTCTCCTAAACCATGAAAAAAAATGTTTCTGTTGCTTTTAAGCCTCTCAATCTATGGTATTTTTTGTTATATGTATGGTATTCTGAAGGGACTGAGACTATTGTGTTTTGATGAAGAGGTATTGCACATTAAAGGTGGAAATTTTATTTATATCACCCCCTTTGTTAGTAGAAGTTCTGCAAATGGTTCACTGTTAGCAATGCTAAATTAAGAAGGTTCGAAAAGTGAAATTCACTTCCTCTAAGAAATCTGAATTGTTAGAATCACTATAGTCTTAGACTTATACCAGGATTTGGAGCTCATATTTTATATGCCAGTGTCAGGAACTCAGTTGAATTGAGGAGAGAGCTGAATTGCCAGGTGAGGGAGTAGCAAGGTGTAAGACATTTCACTGTTGAGGGCTCCCCTGACAAAAGGCTCTGATAATTCTATGGACTCTAGGCTACTGAACTCGGGGTGGAAGGGCTGGAACAGGATGAGGTGTAGAAAAGTACTGGGTACTGAGTTAGAGTGGGGAAAAATACCTTAGGATTTCCGTAAGGAATTCTTGGCAGAGGCAGCTGAAGAGGAGCCTAGCTAAAGGCCTCAGATGAGGAGACCTGGGGATAAAAGTACCCAGGCTGAATATCTAAATAATGCAAAGACTGTGGCCAGCCAGCAAGCCTGAGACCTTGACTGCAACTGCCCTGAGAGCCTGCAGTGCATTTGCTCTGCCCGTCTGGTGTGCGGAGTGCAGATTTCCCTGGTGAGGTCTGTCTGATAAAGCCTTTGTAATTGCCTATTATATCAGATCTGAAAAAAAATCAAATACAGGTTTTTAACCAGAAGCCAAACTCTTCAATCAGTTGTATCATTTGAAAAATAAATGAGTTGCTTGCAGTTGCTTTGACCTATTTCACTAGAATACAGAAAGATTTCTGAGAGACTGCATATTTGATTATAAAGTCAATAATGACCAGTAACTATAATGATTGTTTTTGAAAAGCCATAGTCATAGTGAAACAATCCACAATAAGATGAAAGATTAGTACAAATACCTCCGGTTTCATCTACTAATGAGTAACATGATTCATTAAATTTTAGAATGTAAGTCCTCAAAGTAAAAAATCAGCAATAACAGAAAAGTCAAACCCATCACTAATGTATTGAGTGCTCTAATAATGAAGAAGATAATGAATAAAATAGAAGGCAATATACTAGAAAAATTTTAGTTTTTCAGTAATCTCTCAAACACCAGAGTAACCCTTAAAAAGAGAATCCTTTATTTGTACTTCTGGATTTCCCAGCTATAAACCATCTTAAATTTACCTGAAGTAAAAGAAAAAAAAAAAAAAAAACCTGTGATCTAGTACAGATGTATGCTTTACTCTACAACTTAAGCCTGAAGCCAGTGAAATAAAAATTATGAGAAAAATTTCCAAAATGTATAATGGACTGTATCATCCTCAATAAACAGACTCAGATACAAGCAATTTTACAGAAAAAATAATTTACCTAAAATTTCTGAGGGTACAAGTTAAATGAATCCAGTTCTACGATAAAAGAACCACTCCTTCCTTCCATAACTTCATAAATGATATCTCTTTTTTAAGCTAAAATTTGAATCTTTCATACTCAAATATTTAGTCATCAGATTTTAATGAATTAAGTAACATGATCTTAAGAAAAGGTAATGGTATCAAGAGCCATATTTTATATCAAATGTAGAATATATTGGAAGAAGAAGCAGAAGGAAAACAGTGTTAATGGTTCTCTGAGATAATTATCACTTAGTTGAAGGTGAAAGATAAAGATCCTATGTTGTTGTGGCAAGGCAAATGATGTGACAATGTCTGGCAAAAATCATCAAGTTCTGGAAGAAAAGATTTATAGTAAATGTCATGGACAGAAACCAAATTTCAGTTCAGTTCAGTTCAGTCACTCAGACATGTCCGATTCTTTGCGGCCCCATGAATCGCAGCACACCAGGCCTCCCTGTTCATCACCAGCTCCCAGAGTTCACTCAGACTCACGTCCATCGAGTCCGTGATGCCATCTAGCCATCTCATCTTCTGTCATCCCCTTCTCCTCCAGCCCCCAATCCCTCTCAGCATTAGAGTCTTTTTCAATGAGTCAACTCTTCGCATGAGGTGGCCAAAGTACTGGAGTTTCAGCTTCAGCATCATTCCCTCCAAAGAAATCCCAGGGCTGATCTCCTTCAGAATGGACTGGTTGGATCTCCTTGCAGTCCAAGGGACTCTCAAGAGTCTTCTCCAATACCACAGTTCAAAAGCATCAATTCTTCGGCACTCAGCCTTCTTCACAGTCCAACTCTCACATCCATACATAACCACAGGTAAAACCATAGCTTTGGCTAGATGGATCTTAGTCAGCAAAGTAATGTCTCTGCTTTTGAATATACTATCTAGGTTGGTCATAACTTTTCTTCCAAGGAGTAAGCGTCTTTTAATTTCATGGCTGCAGTCACCATCTGCAGTGATTTTGGAGCCCAAGAAAATAAAATCTGACACCGTTTCCACTGTTTCCTCACCTATTTCCCGTGAAGTGATGGGACCGGATGCCATGATCTTCATTTTAATTTGTGTTAAATGAATAGAGTCATAAGTTTACATTATATGATGGAAATATGGCTCATTAGAAATGAAGATTTAGATAACATGACTCATTCAACATTAATTACATTAATGTAAATAATTGGGAAAATATGACTTATCTAGATGTTGTGCTGACAGTAAGAAGTAAATAAATATATTTTAAGAAAAGCTATGCTTATTTTTGCCTCGTGTGCTCCATGTTTTTTTTTTTATGCATTGTATATTAAAACATTTCCTTTATTCACTTCAGTTCAGTTCAGTCACTCAGTCGTGTCCAACTCTTTGTGACCCCATGAATTGCAGCACGCCAGGCCTCACTATCCATCACTAACTCCAGGAGTTCACTCAGACTCAAGTCCATTGAGTCTGTGATGCCATCCAGCCATCTCATCCTTATTACAAATCTATTAATTGGTATGGACTTCCCTGGTGTTTCAGGGGTACAGAATTTGCCTGCCAATGCAAGAGACTCAAGTTCAATCCCTAGGCTGGAAAGAGCTCTTGGAGAAGGTAATGGTGACCCACACCAGTACTCTTGCCTGGAGAATTCTATGACCAGAGGAGCTTGCCTGGCTATAGTCCCCGGGGTAATAGAAGAGTTGGACACAATTTAGCAACTACACAATAACAGCAACATTAATTTGTGTGTGTGTTTGTGTGTGTATTTAAGCCAAGGCTGATCATTCTGTTAGTTGTTTATAATTAAAAGTACCCATTATTATTGATATCTACATCCCTTAAAGTATTATATTTAGGGAGTCTTTACTAGCTAAGCTGCATAGGAAAATCTTGAGATTTCCACTCAATAGTGAAAGGAATACAAATAGAGGAGTTTCTATTAATTCAAATTCTTTTCTAAATGGAGTAAATTTGTTTTGCAATGGTATTTTTGCATATTCTGTTCAATTATAGGTTATTAGAAGATGATGGGTATAGTGTATTTTAAATATAATAGTTTGCATCTGTTAATTCTATACCCCTGGTTGGTCCCTCTCTCCTTCACTTTCCCCTCTGGTAACAACAAGGTTCCTATCTCTGTGAGTTTGTTTCTGTTTTGTATATGCATTCATTTGCACTTTTTTTTAGACTCCACATATAAGTGATATATGATATTTGTCCTTGATTTATTTGACAAAGCATAAGATTCTCTAGGTCCATCTATGTTGCTCTTAATGGCAGTATTTCATTCTTTTTGTGGCTAATATCCCACTCTGTGTGTGTATGTGCATGTGTGTGTGTGTGTGTGTGTGTGTGTGTGTGCATCACCTCTTAATCCAATTGTCTGTTGATGGGCACTTGAATTGCTTCCGTGATATCTTGGCTATTATAAATAATGCTGCTAGGAACAATGAGATTCATGTTTCTTTGCAAATTAGGGCTTTTGCTTTTCTAGATATATAAGAGTGGTATTTGTGGAGTGTGTGGTGGTTCTATTTTTAGCTTTTTTTTTTAAATTTTTATTATTTACTATTTTCCATACTGGCTGCATCAGTTTACACTCCTTTGAACAATGTACCAGGATTCCCTTTTCCTTCATCCTCTGCAGCATTTGTTATTTGCAGACTTTTTGATGAGAACCATTCTGACAGTTGTGGGGTGATACCACATTGTGGTTTTGAGTTGAATTTCTCTAATAATTAGTGATACTGAGCATCTTTTCCAGAGAAGGTAATGGCACCCCACTCCAGTACTCTTGCCTGGAAAATCCCATGGACAGAGGAGTCTGATAGTCTGCAGTCCATGGGGTCACACAGAGTCAGACATGACTGAAGCAACTTATCAGCAGGAGCAGCAGACCATCTTTTCATGTGCCTATTAGCTATCTGTATGTTTTCTTTGGATAAATGTCTATTCAAGCCTTCTGCTCATTGTTTGATTCAGATTTTTTTTTCCTTTCCTAAATTTGAGTTGTATGAGCTGTTTGTATATTTTAGTTATCAACCTCTTGTCAACTGCATTATTTGCAAATCTTTTTTCATATTTCACAGGTAATTTCTTTTCGTCATTTTGTTGATGGTTTCCTTTGCTGGGCAAAAGCTTTTAAGTTTAATTAGATCCCATTTGCTTATTTTTTGCTTTTATTTATTTTGCCCTGAGAAACAGATTCAAGAAAATATTGGTATAATTTATGTCAAAATGTTTTGCCTATGCTCTCTTCTAGGTGTTCCTTTCATGTTCTACATTGAAGTCTTTGACCTATTATATGTTCTTTTTTTTTTTTTGAATGGTGTAAAATAATGGTCTAGTTTCATTTCTTTGCATGTGAGTATCAGTTTTTCAAACACAGTTTACAAGAGATTGTCTTTTCCCCACTGTATGTTCTTGACTCCTTCATCATAAACTAGCTGATCATATATATGTAAGTTTAATTCTGGGCTCTCTATTCTGTTCCATTGATCAATGTATCTGTTTTTATGCAAATAACACACTTTTTAAATTACAATAAAATTTTAAAAAGTAAATTACTACAGCTTTGTAATATCTGTCTCTTATACACATTTTTTTTTTTTTTTGAATGGTGTAAAATAATGGTCTAGTTTCATTTCTTTGCATGTGAGTATCAGTTTTTCAAACACAGTTTACAAGAGATTGTCTTTTCCCCACTGTATGTTCTTGACTCCTTCATCATAAACTAGCTGATCATATATATGTAAGTTTAATTCTGGGCTCTCTATTCTGTTCCATTGATCAATGTATCTGTTTTTATGCAAATAACACACTTTTTAAATTACAATAAAATTTTAAAAAGTAAATTACTACAGCTTTGTAATATAGCACAAACTTTAGGATGATTCTGTTTCTAGGAAAAAAAGGCACTGACATTTTAATAGGGATTGCACTGTACTTTTATATTGTTTTAGGTAATATGGATATTTTAACAATATTGATTCCTGCAATTATGAGCATATAATATCTTTCCATTTATTTGGCTCTTCTTCAAATTATCTCACTTATGTCTTATAATTTTCTGTATATACAAGCCTTTCACCTTCCTGGTCAAATTTATTCCTAAGTATTTTATTGCTTTTGAGGCAGCTATAACTGGAGATGTTTTTTTAATTTCTCTAATAGTTCATATTCGTGTATAAAAAGGCAAATTTTGTGTATTGATTTTGTATATTTTAATTCTACTGAATTCACTGATTAGTTCCAGCAGTTTTCAGTGGACTTGTTAGAGTTTTCTGTATATTATACCATGTCATCTGCAGATAGTGAGTTTTAATTCTTCCTTGACAACATGGATTTTTTTCCCCCCTTGTCTAATTAGTCTAGCTAAGACTTTCAAAATTATGTTGCATAAAAGTGGTGACAGTTTCTTGCTCCAGATCATAGAAGAAAAGCTTTCTAGTTTTTTACCACTGAGTATGATGTTAGTTGTGTTCTTGTCATATATGGCCTTTACTACGTTATATTTCTTCCATACCCAGTTTACTGAGTGAGAGTCTTTATCATGAATGGATGCTAACTTATATTAAATGCCTTTTTGCCATCTACTGAGATAATAGTGATCCACTGGAGAAGGGAATAGTAAATCACTTTGGGATTTTTGCCATGAAAACTCCATAAACAGTATGAAAAGGCAAAAACATAGGGCACTGAAAAATGGACTCCCTAGGTTGATAGGTACCCAATATGCTACTGGATATCAGTGGAGAAATAATTCCAGAAAGAATAAAGACACAGAGCCAAAGCAAAAACAACACCCACTGTGGATGTGACCAGTGATGGAAGCAAGATCTGATGCTGTAAAAAGCAATATTGCATAGAAACCTGGAATGTTAGGTCCATAGATCAAGTCAAATTGGCAGTGGCCAAACAGGAGATGGCAAGAGAGAACACTGACATTTTAAGAATTAGTGAACTAAAATGGACTGAAATGGACAAATTTGACTCAAATGATCATTACATATACTACTGTGTGGTGAAGAATCTCTTAGAAAAAATGGAGTAGCCATCATAGTTAACAAAAGAGTCTGAAATGCAGTACTTGGATGCAATCTCAAAAACAACAGGATGATCTTTGTTTCCAAAGCAAACTTTTCAATATCACAGTAAACCAAGTCTAAGCCCCAACCAGTAATGCTGAAGAAGCTGAAGTTGAACGGTTCTATGAAGACCTACAAGACATTTTGAACTGGCACCCACAAAATATATCATTTTCATTATAGGGGACTGGAATGCAAAAGTATCAAATCAAGAAACACTTGGAGGAACAAGTATATTTGGCCTTGGAGTACAGAATGAAGCAGGGCAAAGACTCATAGAGTTTTGCCAAAAGAATGAACTCATCATAGCAAACACTCTGTTCCAACAACACAAGAGAATACTCTACACATGGACATCACCAGGTGGTCAACCCCCAAATCAGATTGATTATATTCTTTGCAGCCAAAGATGGAGAAGCTCTATACAGTCAGCAAAACAAGACCAGGAGCTGACTGTGACTCAGATTATGAATGCCTTATTGCCAAATTCAGACTTAAATTGAATAAAGTAGGGAAAACCACTAGACCACTCAGGTATGACCTAAATCAAATCCTTTATGCTTAAACAGTGGAAGCGAGAAATAGATTTAAGGGACTAGATCTGATAGAGTGCCTGATGAATATGGATGCAGGTTTGTGACATTGTACAGGAGACAGGGCTTAAGACCATTCCTAAGAAAAAGAAATGCAAAAAAGCAAAATGGCTCTCTAAAGAGGCCTTATAAATTGTTGTAAAAAGAAACAAAGTGAAAAGCAAAGGAGAAAAGAAAAGATATAAGCATCTGAATGCAGAGTTTCAAAGAATACAAAGGAGAGATAAGAAAGCCTTCCTCAGTGACCAGTGCAAAGAAAGAGAGGAAAATAATAGAATGGGAAAGACTAGCTGCTGTTGCTGCTAAGTTGCTTCAGTTGTGTCCTGCTTGGTGTGACCCGATAGACAGCAACTCACCATGCTCCCTTGTCCCTGGGATTCTCCAAGCAAGAATACTAGAGTGGGTTGCCATTTCCTTCTCCAATGCATGTATGTATGCTAAGTCACTTAAGTTGTGTCCGACTCTTTGTGACCCTATGGACAGAAGCCCACTAGGCTTCTCCATCCACAGGATTCTGTAGGCAAGAGGGAAAGATTGGAAATAATCTCAAGAAAAGTATAGATACCAAGGGAACATTTCATACAAAGATGGGCTCAATAAAGGACAGAAATGGTATGAACATAACAGAAGCAGAAGTTATTAAGAAGAGGTGGCAAGAATACACAGAAGAATTGGACAAAAAAGATCTTCATGACCCAGATAATAATGATGATGTGATTACTCATCTAGAGCTAGACAACGTGGAATGTGAAGTCAAGTGGGATTTAGGAAGCAACATGACAAACAAAGCTATGGGAGGTGATGGAATCCCAGTTGAACTCTTTCAAATCCTGAAAGATGGTGTTGTGAAAGTGTTGTATTCAATATGCCAGAAAATCTGGAAAATTTAGCAGTGGCCACAAGAATTGAAAAGGTTGGCTTTCCATTGCCAAAGAAAGTCAATGCCAAAGAATGTTCAAACTACCACACAATTGCACTCATCTCACGCACTAGTAAAGTAATGCTCAAAATTCTCCAAGCCAGGCTACAAATATACGTGAACCATGAACTTCCAGATGTTCAAGCTGGTTTTAGAAAAGGCAGAGGAACCATAGATCAAATAGGCAACATCTGTTGGATCATCAAAAAACAAAACAAAACAAAACAAGAGCTCCAGAAAAACATCTATTTCTGCTTTATTGACTAT
>SJYC01065823.1:0-14591 GCA_006408675.1 Madoqua kirkii | reverse complement strand
TGTGCTATTTAAAAGAAACAATATGTTTACTCAATTGAAAAGAAGTTAAAAGTATTTTTATAAACCTAGTAAATTAGTCTCAAGATTTGGGCCAGCTACTTAGCTCAATTTAGTTTATCACCATGGATTTAAGGCAATTTCTTCTTTTAAATAGAAGAAAGCTACTTTTTAATTTGAAATCTGCTGTAAGAGTTGCTTCAGTTTCCTGAACACTTAATCTTAAGTTGTGTATGTATGTTAGTGACTTGGTCATGTCTGATGCTATGTAATCCCAAGGACTATAGCCCGTCAGACTCTTCTGTCCATGGACTTCTCCAGGCAGGAATACTGGAGTGGGGTGCCATTATGTTCTCCAGGGGATCTTCCCAACACAAGGATCAAACTCAGGTCTGCATTGCAGGCAGATTCTTTACTGCTTGAGCCACCAGGGGAAGCCCAATCTTATGTTATGACTTATATATTTGAAATACATATAACTATTAATGCTATCAAATCCAGTATGAATAAAGCTTTATATAAATTAGCCACAAATAGTACTGATTGAGAGAGAAAGAGAAGTGCTGGTCCCCCAAATAAAAATAGCTCTCCCGCCACCTTGTCATAACATTTTAATGAGGAAAGAAGTGATATAAACAAAGCAAATCTGTTTTTAGTTTGCTGTAATTCATTGTGGATATTGAAATCTAAGATTGATAATAGACCTGTCAAAATTGATCTCTGATTTATAATGTTTGAACGGATCTTAAGTAGAGAAGCCACTGGTACATGCATTAAATAGATAAAATTTTAATTATTAACTGTGTGTAATGAAACAAATTCTCCTGACCAGTCATAATAAGTTATTTTTGGTTCTAAAAACAAAGTCTGTAGAATATGTGTGACTCTAGAAGGTGAGAGAGATAGAACACTAGTCTGGGAAATAACAGATTCAAGGTTTTCCTCAAATGAAGGGTTTAGAGACACTGGAAGGTAAAGTTGGAAGGTAGATGTAAGAAACTTCAAGCTTATTTACATAGTTTTCCTGAAAGACTCAGGAAATATATCATTTACCTATACTAAAAATTGGTGTTTGGTGGCGAGTGTAAGTATCTTCCCCTAAGGGCCCTCAGATCACTACAGTGGTAATGACATCAAGACAGGCTAGGATTCTCAGATTTTCTAACTGGAACATTGAACTCTATTAGGCTTTAGGAATTGATTCTTACTCAAAATTACAGGATTCTGACTGTCCCCCCCCCCCACCGTGCAGACCAATGTCATGCTCCCTACAGCCCTTGCCCCAAATCTGGGTTTCAAGTTCAGATCCATTTAGCTTCTTGCTTTATAGGGATTTTTGGTGAACATTTGCTTTCTGGTAGAGCTTTTCCCTGAATATAAAGTATCTGTGTGGTCTGACTGAATTAGCAATATGTAGCTATTGCATTGAGAAGTGCACTGGCTGCAACGGACCATGCAGAAAACGCTGGCTGCAACCGACCTGTCTCTTATACACATCTAGATGTGTATAAGAGACAGCTATTAGGCTTTAGGAATTGATTCTTACTCAAAATTACAGGATTCTGACTGAACAATTAAAATTGAAATGAACACATGAATGGACCTACAAATTTTTAGTATTTTAAATACCAGTTTATATCCCATACCATAATTCTTTCTCAGCATTTAGGTACTTGAAAAATCAAATTTTTGTCAGAGAATTGCTTACTGAACAAAAAATTATATATATATATATAATGATCTTGTAAATTTTCCCTGCATTAAGGCACATTTGACCATCTCTTCTTATTCTAAAAAATAATAAAGCACTGTATGTGCCTAACAGATTAGATAATTCTCTTTGTTCAGTGCTAGTTTATTAAAGTGAGATAGTTTTGCTGACTTACTAAAAACACACTTTAAGCCATAACAGAGGACGTTTGATCCTGAAAAGATTGATATACTGCCTATTGGCTAGTTTAATTTTTGCTATAAAACAGATGAGGGTGTGATCTAAAAATTAAAAAGATATATATTCTTGGTTGATTCAAGTGAGGGATACAACCATGAATTTAACAGTATATGCTTTATACAAGTGAAAGTGAAAGTAAACGTGAAGTTGCTCAGTCGTGTCAGACTCTTTGTGACCCTATGGGCTGTAGCCTACCAGACTCCTCTGTCCATGGGATTTTCCAGGCAATAGTCCTGGGGAGGATTGCCATTTCCTTCTCCAGTAGATCTTCCCAACCATTTCCTTCTCCAGGAGATCTTCCTAACCCAGGGATCAAACCTGGGTCTGCTGCATTGTAGACAGATGCTTTATTATCTGAGCCACCAGGGAAGTCCTTATACAAGTAGGAAAAATGCTTACAGTGTTAAACTCTGTTTAAATCTAAAGTGCTGTGTAAAAGTATAGGATATAAGATTGCCAATAAAAAACAAGGTGGAGGAAAGTAATTTTTAAAAGTAGGTGTAGATTCTTTACTATATGCTCTAGATGTGCTTTTATATGTATTCCAGTGTCAAACAATTCTCTTTTTCTCTTGTGCTCACAAAAATCTTGTTAGCTTTATGAATAGACAAAACCACTAATGTTCAGAGAAATAAAATAACATCACTGTTTGAAATTATCTATAAGTACATTTCCTCCCACATACACACAAAGTATCTTTCGTAAACATTAACATTTTATTGTTTTTGTAAATCTCAATTTTGATTGATCACATGTTTTCAAAGGATCAAACTTTATTTTTTATATCTACTCTTTATGTATTTATGTCTTCCTATAATTTGAGGATGTTCTATATGATATTACAATTATTGTTATAATAATCATATTAATTTTAGTAGCACATGTTCAGCAAGTTCTACTACTTCTAATTTGCTCTCAAAAGTGAGAAGAGTAGGCTAAACATACTTTTAGCTTTAGTGCCAACTCTTTTGAAAGTAATAGTTTTAATCAATATTCACCAATATTGGTTATTCTAAGTTTTCAAATGTGATCAATTTAGTAGGCACTGGTGGGCTGCAGTCTATGGGGTCGCACAGAGTCAGATACGACTGAAGTGACTTAGCAGTAGCAGCAGCAGCACAACTATACATCTCAATTGTTTAAAGTTTTTCTTATTATTGATTTTCAAAATATGAACTGTTTATATGAGAATACATTAAATATTTATATTTTGTCTGTTCCTTGTGTACTTTTGATATATAATAAGCTAAAATTATTATGTAACTATGAATAGTATCTGTGCAATTATAATAATTTTTATCTTAGACTATTATCCTTCTACAGGACTAGGTAATATTTTAATTTTCTGATATTGTACATGGTCTATTTTTTAGATAAACAATATATAATATATATTGAAAAAGAGAATGGCAAGCCATTCCAGTATTCTTGCCTGAAGAATCCCATGAACAGAGAAGCCTGGAGGACTACAGTCCATAGGGTCATAAAGACACAACTGAGCAACTAACAGACACCACACACATAAAATAAGTATACATATATTTATATGTAGTATAAAGGATATGTGTCTAATCATTTCTTGCTGTTGATACTCATTCCCTTTGTGAGCTTGCCTTGATATTTTATATAGTATATGTTTTCCTAAACTCATACGATTCATTTCCTTGTGTGTGTAACTCTTTACTTCTATATTATTATACATTACTTAAATTTAAATAATTATAAATGTTACAGATAATCAACACAAGCTTATTTGTTCAAGTCATATAGTTGTTTTATCTTATCTAAATATAGTTTGGAATGATTTTGGAGAAATTTACACATAAAATCCTATGGGGTTTGGATTGAAATACAGTAAATTTAGGAGTCAGCCATCTTTGCATTATATCTTCCTACCCAAAGATATGATATATCTCTCCATTTATTCAAATATTCTTTTAATCACTCGATAAACTTTTATATCATTGTTTGTAGAGGTCATGTTTCTTGTCATGTCCCTTGTTAAATTTATACTGTGGCATTTTAATTTCCTGTAGCTAAACTCTTTTCTACTCTTTACTGTACAGATTTTTCCTCACTTCAGTTCAGTCGTTCAGTCATGTCTGACTCTTTGCGACCCCATGAATTGCAGGTTCAAGCCTCCCTGTCCATTACCAAATCCCAGAGTTTACTCAAACTCATGTCCATTGAGTCAATGATGCCATCGAACCATCTCATCCTCTGTTGTCCCCACCTTCTCCTTCCTTCAATCTTTCCCAGCATCAGGGTCTTTTCAAATGAGTCAGCTCTTCACAACAGGTGGCCAAAGACTGTAGTTTCAGCTTCACTATCAGTCCTTTCATGAACACCTAAGACTGATCTCCTTTTGAATGGACTGGTTGGATCTCCTATTCTGAGGGACTCTCAAGAGTATTCTCCAACACCACAGATCAAAACATAAATTTTTCTGCACTCAGCCTTCTTTACAGTCCAACTCTCACATCCATACATAGCTACTGGATAAACCATAGAATTGACTAGGCAGAACTTTGTTTACAAAGTAATGTCTCTGCTTTTTAATATGCTATCTAGGTTGGTCATAACTTTCCTCCCAAGGAGTAAGCGTCTTTTAAAATGATGGCTGCAGTCATCATCTGCAGTGATTTTGGAGCCCAATAAAAAAAGTCAGTAACTGATTCCACATCTATTTGCCATGAAGTGATGGGACCAGATGCCATGATCTTAGTTTTCTGAATGTTGAGCTTTAAGCCAACTTTTTCACTCTCCTCTTTCACTTTCATTAAGAGGCTCTTTCATTCTTTTTACTTTCTGCCATAAGGGTGGTGTCATCTGCATATCTGAGGTTATTGATATTTCTTCTGACAATCTTGATTCCAGCCTGTTCTTCATTCAGTACATCGTTCCTCATGATGTACTCTGTATATAAGTAAGTTAAATAGGCAGTTACAATACACTGCCTTGATGTACTCCTTTTCCTATTTAGAATCCATCTGTAGTTCCATGTCCAGTTCTAACTGTTACTTCCTGACTTGCATACAGATTTCTCAAGAGGCAGGTCAGGTGGTCTGGTATACCCATCTTCTTCAGAATTCTCCACAGTTTCTTGTGATCCATACCATCAAATCTTTGGCATAGTCAATAAAGCAGAAATAGATGCTTTTCTGGAACTCTCTTGCTTTTTCCATGATCCAATGAATGTTGGCAATTTGATCTTTGGTTCCTCTGCCTTTTCTAAAACCAGATTGAACATCTGGAAGTTCACGGTTCACGTATTTTTGAAGCCTGGCTTGGAGGATTTTGAGCATTACTTTACCACTGTGTGAGATGAGTGGAATTGTGGTAGTTTGAGCATTCTTTGGTATTGCCTTTCTTTGGGATTGGAATGAAAGCTGGCTTTTTACAGTCCTGTGGCCACTGCTGAGTTTTCCAAATTTGCTGGCATATTGAGTGCATCTCTTTCACAGCATCATCTTTCAGGATTGGAATTAGCTAAACTGGAATTTCATCACTTCCACTAGTTTTGTTCATAGAGATGCTTTCTAAGGCCCACTTGACTTCACATTCCAGGATGTCTGGCTCTAGGTGAGTGATCACACCATCGTGATTATCTTGGTCAGGAAGATCTTTTGTGTACAATTCTTCTGTGTATTCTTGCCATCTCTTCTTAATATCTTCTGCGTGTGTTAGGTCCATATGATTTTTGTCCTTTATCAACCCCATCTTTACATGAAATGTTCCCTTGGTATCTCTAATTTTCATGAAGATATCTCTAGTCTTTTCCATTCTGTCGTTTTCCTCTATTTCCTTGCATTGATCACTGAGGAAGTCTTTCTTGTTGCTCCTTGGTATTCTTTGAACACTGTATTTAGATGCTTATATCTATCCCTTTCTCCTTTGCTTTCAGCTTCTCTTCTTTTCACAGTTATTTGTAAGGTCTCCCCAGACAGCCATTTTGCTTTTTTGCATTTCTTTTCCATGAGGATGGTCTTGATCCCTGTCTCCTGTACAATGTCACGAACCTCCGTCCATAGTTCATCAGGAACTCTATCAGATCTAGTCCCTTAAATATATTTCTCACTTACACTGTATAATCATAAGGGATGTGATTTAGGTCCTACCTGAATATTCTAGTGGTTTTCCCTACTTTCTTCAATTTAAATCTAAATTTGCCAATAAGGAGTTCATGATCTGAGTCATAATCAGCTCCCAGTCTTACTGTATAGAGCTTCTCCATGTTCAGCTGCAAAGAATGTAATCAATCTGATTTCAGTGTTGACCATCTGGTGATGTCCATGTGTAGAGTCTTCTATTGTGTTTTTAGAAGGGGGTGTTTGCTATGACCAGTGCATTCTCTTAGCAAAGCTCTATTAGCCTTTACTCTGGTGCATTCCATATTCCCAGGCCAAATTTGCCTGTTACTCCAGGTATTTCTTGAATTCCTGCTTTTGCATTCCAATCCCCTATAATGAAAGGACATCTTTTTTGGGTGTTAGTTCTAAAAGGTCTTGTAGGTCTTCATAAAACCATCCAACTTCAGCTTCTTCAGCGTTACTGGTTGGGATATAGACTTGGATAACTGTGATATTGAATGGTTTGCCTTGGAAACGAATAAAGATCATTCTGTAGTTTTTGAGATTGCATCCAAGTACTGCATCGTGGACTCCTTTGTTGACCATGATGGTTACTCCATTTCTTCTAGGGAATCCTACCCACAGTAGTAGATATAATGGTCATCTGAGTTAAATTCACCCATTCCAGTCTATTTTAGTTCTCTGATTCCTAGAATGTTGATGTTTACCCTTGCCATCTCCTGTTTGACCACTTCCAATTTGCCTTGATTCATGGACCTGACATTCCAGGTTCCTATGCAATATTACTCTTTACATCATTGGACCTTGCTTCTATCACTGGTCACATCCATAACTGGGTATTGTTTTTGCTTTGGTTCCATCCCTTCATTCTTTCTGGAGTTATTTTTCCACTGGTAGCATATTAGGCATCTACTGAACTCTTTCAGTATCCTATCATTTTGCCTTTTCATACTGTTCATGGGGTTCTCAAGGCAAGAATACTGAAGTGGTTTGCTATTCTCCAGTGGACCACGTTCTGTCAGACCATGACTCACCCGTCTTGGTTGGCTGCATAGGGCATGGCTTAGTTTCATTGAGTTAGACAAGGCTGTGGTCCTGTGTGATTGATTGACTAGTTTTCTGTGATTATGATTTAAGTGTGTCTGCCCTCTGATGGCCCTCTTGCAACACCTACCATCTTACTTGAGTTTCTCTTATCTTGGATGTGCGGTATCTCTTCACAGCTGCTCCAACAAAGCACAGCTGCTGCTCCTTACTTTGCACAAGGGATATATTCTCTCACAGCCGCCCCTCCTGACCTTGAATGTGGAATAGTTCCTCTCAGCCCTCCTGAGCCCATGCAGCCACTGCTCCTTGGATGTGAGGTTGTCCCTCTTATCAACTGCCCATAACATCAGGCATGGAGTAGTTCCTCCAGGTCGCTGCCCCTGGCCTAGGATGAGGGGTAGCTCCTCTTCCCCTTACTGGTCTTCACCTTGAATTTTTCAAAAAGTACTTGTGCCTATAATTTTGCTTGCACTTATCAGCATCATCAATAGATTTTCTTCTCTGCCCTTCTCTTCAATGATCTTGCCCATAGTAGTAGATAAAATATTCATCTGAATCATATTCACCCATTCCAATCCATTTTAGTTCACTGATTCCTAGAATATCAACCTTCACTCTTGTCATCTCCTGTTTGACCATTACCAATTTGCCTTGATTCATGGACCTAATATTCCAGGTTCCTATGCAATATTGCTTTTATAGCATCGGACCTTGCTTCCATCACCAGTCACATCCACCACTGGGAGTTTTATTTGCTTTGGTTCCATCTCTTCACTCTTTCTGGAGTTATTTCTTCATTGATCTCCAGTAACATATTGGGCACTTACCAGTCTGGGCAGGTCATCTTTTAGTGTCCTGTGTTTTTGTCTTTTTGTCAGGAGCCACATTAAGCATTACTGACAAAATGGAGGCACAGCCCCAATCCCTCTCCTCATCTCTCATGCATGGCTCCAGAATGAAGGAGTTAGGCCCTATGATTCTGACTTGCTCTTTCCTTTCTTTTGTTGAATTGGCTGAAAAGAATGTTAAGGTACTTGAGAGAAGCATGAGAAAGTACAAACCTTCTTCAGTTGTGCTCAGAAAGTAATCTATAAAGTAATCATTGACATTTGTTCAAGTATCTTTACAAAGAAAATTCCAGGATGAGCACATAGGCCACAGCTTGAGGCCATGGGAAGGATCATTATCTGAGATATGTTTGTGAGGGAAATATTTATAGCAAAAGAGTTTGCTGAGTTTAGGGTTTAGGAATAATTAATAGCTAGAAGCACTTTTAGGAGATAGTGATTTTAACATGCTAGGGGCAAACAGGATTTAGAAAGATAAGAAATAAACAGAGGAATGTGGCATGAGTTACAATTTAATCACAAGTTAAGTATAGGATACATAAGAGAAAATAGATAATAGATAGTAAAGCCTATTCTGAGAGAATCACTGAAGCAGGAACTCTCTTTGTAGGGTAGCAATGATTTCTGGAGACAATAAATCTGGGTGGAAGAAACTGAAAATGCCAAACGTCTGACCTAATGCTTTTGTCAAAGTATTAAAGAGAACCTGAAGCTTGAAATAAACACGTAGTTCCCTACTATGAATCAGAGGCTACATCATCGGCCACCAACACCACTCACCCCTTCAGGCTGATTCCCTGGCTACCGGAGCTGGACTCCAGCATCTTTTTAAACTGTTCATGGTTTTCTCATGGCAAGAATACTGAAGTGGTTAGCTATTCCTTTCTCCAGTGAGCCAAATCCTGTCAGAACCCTCCACCATGGCACGTCCATCTTGGATGGCACTACACAGCATGGCTCTTAGCTTCATTGAGTTAGAAAATACTATGGTCCATGTGATTAGGTTGGTTAGTTTTCTGTGATTTTGGTTTCAGTTCGTCTGCCCTCTGATGCCCTCTCTCAGTGCCTACTGCCTTACTTGGGTTTCTCTGACCTTGGAAGTGGAATATCTCCTTTTGGCCTCTCACAGCTCCAGTGCTGCCTAGTCAACATTCACCACTCTCATAACTGGCATCACCTTTCACTGATTTTCTGATCCTCAGCTTTGTCCTACACACTAACTTAATCTTAAGATCTCTATTTGTTAAGTCCAGTACTTTCAATGAAAACCAAAACAGAGCTAAAGAGCAGCAGAACCTTTTGAAGAAACTGTAAAAGAAACATGGTATCAGCTATAGCTTTTTTAAAAACCTATTTTAAAATTATATGCTTTTGACAGTCTGATCAGCACATTCTCAGCAGAAATTCTTTCTGGGAATGACTTTCTACCCCTTCTCAATTAACGGACCCCCTAGCCTCGATGATCCTGCAGATGTTGGCAATTTGATCTTTGGTTCCTCTGGTTTTAGAAAACTGTGAACATCGATATGTTCAAGTTGGTTTTAGTAAAGAGAAAGGAACTAAAGATCAAATTGCCAACATTCACTGGATCATCAAAAATGCAAGAGAGTTCCAGAAAAACATCTATCTCTGCTTTATTGACTATGCCAAAGCCTTTGACTGTGTGGATCACAATAAACTGTGGAAAATTCTGAAACAGATGGGAATACCAGACCACCTTACCTGTCTCTTAAAAAACCTGTATGCAGGTCAAGAAGCCACAGTTAGAACTGAGCATGAAACAATAGACTGGTTTCAAATAGGAAAAGGAGTACATCAAGGATGTGTATTGTCATCCTATGCCAGGAGCCAGCACGTGGAGTCCCGCCCATGGCAAAGGTCATGAGGTTAAGGGGTCTGACAAGCAAAGGTGAGTCCAGCCTTAAGGGAGCCTCGTTGAATTTTCTTGAGCATCTATCCCCAAAACAAGAGTCTGCCTGCCTTACTGCATTGTGCTTTTCACCTACTTTTCTGAAGTTAACAGGGGCTGTCCCTCAACCACCTTTTTCTGGAAAAAGTTAATTTAGAGCTTTTAGATAATAAGTATCCTGGAAATAATAAGAGTGTTTCAATCCAAAAACCCCTCTGATGGCTTTCTGGCCTGCCTACAGGACTCTTACAGCTGTGCATGTGATTATTTGTGGCCTCCCCACTGAGAGAGGCACAGGAAGCTTAAAACATCCTAGGAATGTAGGGGCTTCTGAGGAATCAAAATCATTAGAATAGGACTGACTAAGGGTTTCATTTGTTGAGCCAATACTTGCTGTCAAATTTTTATATCTTTTATTTGTTGATATTGTTGGTATATAGAAAAAGTAAGTAGCAACATAGATCTTTGAGTTAAGTATTTTCTTTGTTATAATCCACTGAACCTTTGTTCTATAGGGATCTAACTTTAGTGTTTTGAGGGTGATGCAGATTAAAGAAAAACACTTCAGGGGAAAAGAGATTAACATTCATTAAGGAAGAGAGACATAAAGTGTTAATAAACCTCTTGGCCAGAAGATAATGTAAAACACCTGAGACCATTTGTATACAAAAAGATGTACAGAAAGGGTCAGGACTGCTGCCCCTGCATGACTCTGTATCTTCTATTATGTAAAACCTAGGGTATATAAACACCTTTTAAAAATAAAGTTATGGGGGTTTTGCACAAGCTTGGCCTCTCCCTTGTCAACTCTCTCTCTCTCTTTCTCCCTCTCCCTCCCTCTCTTTTGCAGGCTGATCCTTTGGAACTCGGAGACTCTCTGTGTCTACTTATTTGCCCAGGCTTCTAAGACCCACACAAGAGGGAGCCCAAGGCAGGGGCACCCTCCGCTACTCAAGTGGGCACCTGTGGCCCAATGTAGATGGTGCAAGTTTTTTGTCTTGAAACTTTACTAGCTTTCCATCTAAACCAAGGAATATCAGCCTCTTTTTTCCACTCACTTTTCTACTACACTCTTTCTTTCTATCTCCCTCCATATCTTTAATTAAGCAATTAATTCCTAGGATGCCAACTCTGTCCCCCCTTCGAATTCCATGGATCCACCAAGGCTGGACCCTGGCATCCCTGCCTATTTAACTTATATGCAGAGTACATCATGAGGAACACTGCACTGGATGAAGCACAGGTTGGAATCAAGATTCTTGGGAGAAATAGCAATAACCTCAGATATGTAGATGACACCACACTTACGGCAGAAAGTGAAGAAGAACTAAAGAGCCTCTTGATGAAAGTGAAAGAGGAGAGTGAAAAAGTTGGCTTAGAAGCTCAACATTCAGAAAACTAAGATCATTGCCATGATCCCGTCACTTCATGGCAAATAGATGTGGAAACAGTGACTGACTTTATTTATTGGGCTCCAGAATCACTGCAGATGGTGACTGCATCCAGCATATTAAAAGACGCTTACTCCTTGGAAGGAAAGTTATGACCAACCTAGATAGCATATTAAAAAGCAGAGACATTACTTAGTAAACAAACGTCCATCTAGTCAAGCATATGGTTTATCCAGTAGCCATGTATGAATGTGAGAGTTGGGCTGTAAAGAAAGCTGAGCACAGAAGAAGTTATATTTTTGAACTGTGGTGTTGGAGAAGACTCTTGAGAGTCCCTTGGACTACAAGAAGATCCAACCAACTCATCCTAAAGGAGATCACTCCTGGGTGTTCACTGAAAGGACTGATGTTGAAGCTGAAACTCCAGTGTTTGGCCACCTGTTGTGAAGAGCTGACTCATTTGTAAAGACCCTGACGCTGGAAAAGATTGAGGGCAGAAGGAGAAGGAGACGACAGAGGATGAGATGGTTGGATGGTATCACAGACTTAATGGACATAATTTGGGTAAACTCCAAGAGTTGATGATGAACAGGGAGGCCGGCGTGCAGCAATACATGGGGTTGCAAACAGTCAGACATGACTGAGCAACTGAACTAAACTGATCTGACCTTTCAATGATATGAATGGAATGTGTACATATTCAGTCTTATCTTACTCTTTGAGACCCCATCGACTGTAGCCCATGAGGCTCCTCTGTACATGGAATTTTTCAGGCAAGAAAACTTAAGTGGATTATTTTCTTCTCCAGGGAATCTCTCTGACCCAGGGATCTAAACTGTGTCTCCTGTGTCTACTGCATTGGCAGGAGAATTCTTTATCACAGCACCACCTAAAAGGCCTCCTTTGCCTTCAAGCTACACTGTAAATATCCTCTATTTTAGATTTTCTCTATTAACCATTCCCAAGACCTATCACTCAACATCCTTTAGTTTTCTTTGCTGATACATGTTGCATTTATCCACAGTATCTTTTATTTTGTGCATTTCTGTCTCTGATTTCTTTCTTCAGATGGGCAAAATACTGTTAGTAGATTATTCTATAAATAAATAGCTGAGTGAATAAATAATGTGTAAGTTAACTGCACATGATAAATTGATATCAGACAAAAGTACAAATGTTTACTTAGGCAGTAAATGTTACAGAATAGCAAAGAAAAAGACTTAATATGGTGGAGAGTACAGATGATCTCTATAAAATATCCACTGAAGAAAATACTCATTATATGATTTTAACAGTAGCTATTACGTGTTGGCTCAGATGGTAAAGAATCCGCCTGCAATGTGGGAGACCTGGTTTCAATGCCTGAGTTGGGAAGATTTCCTGGAGAAGGGAACAGCTACCCACTCCAATATTCTTCCCTGGAGAATTCCATGGACAGGCTACAACCCATGGGGTTGCAAAGAGCCAGACATGACTAAGCTACTTTCACTTTCATTACAATGTAAGATCCCTACAATATCTGTCTTGTGACATTAAAAGACGTTTACTCCTTGGAAGAAAAATTATGACCAACCTAGACAGCATATTCCAAAGCAGAGACATTACTTTGCTGACTAAGGTCTGTCTAGTCAAGACTGTGGTTTTTCCTGTGGTCATATATGGATGTGAGAGTTGGAATGTGAAGAAGGCTGAGTGCTGAAGAATTGATGCTTTTGAACTGTGGTATTGCAGTAGACTTTTGAGAATCTCTTGGACTACAAGGAGATCCAACCAGTCCATTCTGAAGGAGATCAACTCTGAGATTTCTTTGGAAGTAATGATGCTAAAGCTGAACCTCCAGTACTTTAGCCACCTCATGTGAAGTGTTGACTCATTGGAAAAGACTCTGATCCTTGGAAGGATTGGGGGCAGGAGGAAAAGGGGATGACCAAGGATGAGATGGCTGGATGGCATCACTGACTTGATGAACGTGTGTTTGAGTGAACTCTGGGAGGTGGTGATGGACAGGGAGGCCTGGTGTGCTGCAATTCATGCGATTTCAAAGAGTCGGCCACTACTGAGCTACTAAACTGAACTGAAATATTTTACATATATTTATTCATGCAATCTTCATATCAACCAAAGGACTGCTTTTTTGTTTTTCTCAATTGTTTGTTTTTTATTGCATCCACTTAACAGGGTTGAGACTGAATGAAGAGGGATTGAGTAATTTGCCAGTGGGCCCAGACTGTTTATGTGGTAAAATATGATTGGAACCTATATTTAAGATTATAGTTTATGTTTTTAGACACAAATCTCTAATAAACTGCTTTAGTACATTTTACAGTAAATAAAAGTTGGTGGTATTTTCCTATCTTTATAGTCATATCTATTATTTATAGGCCTATAAAATATTAGTTATTTGATTAACTCTTCAAATCTGACTTGAAAGATGCCATTAGTTATTTGATAGAAATTGCATTAAATCTATAGATTACCTTGGGTGTATGTTCAATTTAACAATATTGATTATTCAAACCCAGGAACACAGTGTACTTTTCATCTGATTGAGTCATCTTCAGTGTCTTTCATTAGCATCTTATAATTTACAGAATACAGGCCTTTTACCTCTTTCAGTTCAGTTCAATTCAGTTCAGTCACTCAGTCGTGTCTGATTCTTTGCAACCCCATGAATCCCAGCACGCCAGGCCTCCCTGTTCATCGCAAACTCCCAGAGTTCACTCAGACTCACGTCTATCGAGTCTGTGATGCCATCCAGCCATTTCATCCTCGGTTGTCCCCTTCTCCTCCTGCCCCCAATCCTTCCCAGCATCTGAGTCTTTCCCAATGAGTCAACTCTTCACATGAGGTGGCCAAAGTACTGGAGTTTCACCTTTAGCATCATTCCTTCCAAAGAAATCTCAGGGTTGATCTCCTTAAGAATGGACTGGTTGGATCTCTTTGCAGTCCAAGGGACTCTATCAAGGTTAGTCATAACTTTCCTTTCAAGGAGTAAGCATCTTTTAATTTCATGGCTACAATCACCATCTGCAGTAATTTTGGAGTCCTCCCCGAAAAAACAAAGTCTTACACTGTTTACACGGTTTCCCCATCTGTTTCCCATAAAGTGATGGGACCAAATATGCCATGATCTTCATTTTCTGAATGTTGAGCTTTAAGCCAACTTTTTCACTGTCCACTTTCACTTTCATCAAGAGGCTTTTTAGTTCCTCTTCACTTTCTGCATTCAGGATTGTGTCATCTGCTTATCTGAGGTTACTGCTATTTTTTCCTGGCAATCTTTCCTCCAGCTTGTGCTTCTTCCAGCCCAGCATTTCTCATGATGTACTCTGCATACAAGTTAAATGAGCAGGGTGA
>SJYC01065817.1:0-10912 GCA_006408675.1 Madoqua kirkii | reverse complement strand
CATCACCATCTCCCGGAGTTCACTCTGACTCATGTCCATCGAGTCTGTGATGCCATCCAGCCATTTCATGCTCTGTCGTCCCCTTCTCCTCCTGCTCCCAATCCCTCCCAGCATCAGAGTCTTTCCCAATGAGACAACTGTTTGCATGAGGTGGCCAAAGTACTAGAGTTTCAGCTTTAGCATCATTCCTTCCAAAGAAATCTCAGGGTTGATCTCCTTCAGAATGCACTGGTTGGATCTCCTTGCAGTCCAAGGCACTCTCAAGAGTCTTCTCCAGCAACACAGTTCAAAACTATCAAGGCTTCGGCGCTCAGCCTTCTGCACAGTCCAACTCTCACATCCATACATGACCATAGGAGAAACCATAGCCTTGACTAGATGGACCTTAGTAAGCAAAGTGATGTCTCTGCTTTTGAATATACTATCTAGGTTGGTCATAACTTTGCTTCCAAGGAGTAAGCGTCTTTTAATTTCATGGCTGCAGTCACCATCTGCAGTAATTTTGGAGCCCCCCAAAAATAAAGTCTGACACTGTTTCCACTATTTCCCCATCTATTTCCCATGAAATGATGGGGACAGATGCCATGATCTTCGTTTCTGAATGTTGAGCTTTAAGCCAATTTTTTCACTCTACACTTTCACTTTCATCAAGAGGCTTTTTAGCTCCTCTTCACTTTCTGCCTTAAGGGTAGTGTCATCTCCATATCTGAGGTTATTGATATTTCTCCCGGCAATCTTGACTCCACCTTGTGTTTCTTCCAGTCCAGTGTTTCTCATGATGTACTCTGCATAGAAGTTAAATAAGCAGAGTGACAATATACAACCTTGACATACTTCTTTTCCAATTTGGAACCAGTCTGTTGTTCCATGTCCAGTTCTAACTGTTGCTTCCTAACCTGCATAGCAATACTCTTTTGAGAGGAAAGAGTACACTCAAGCTCGATCTGTGAGATCACCATCATCCTGATACCAAAACCATGAAAAGATGCTCAGAATCATTAGTTAGAAAAATGCAAATCAAACTACAAGATATCAATTCACACCAATCAGAATAGCTATCATCAGTAAATCTACAAATAGCATATGCTGAAGACTGTGGAGAAAAGGGAAACTTCCTATACTGTTGATGGAGATATAAATTGGTACCATCACTGTGAAAGTAAATATGGAGGTTTCTTTAAAAAATGAAAACTAGAGCTAACATATGACTTAATAAACCCACTTCTGGGCATATATATCTGCAGAAAAATATGGTTCTACAGGATACATGCACCCTAATTTCATTGCAGTAGTATTTATAAAAGCCAGGTCATGGAAACAACCTAAATATCCTTAATGTCCATATATATATATATATATATATATATATATATAATGAAATATGACTCAACAATAAGCAAGGATGGAATGTCATTTGCAGCTACACAAATGGATCTTGAGATTGTCATACTGAATGAAGTAAGTCTGATACAGAAAAACAAATATCAGTATCCCATGTTATCCCTTATATGTGGAATCTAAAAAAAGGTACAAATGAACCTAATAGCAAAGCAGATGTAGACTCACAGATGTAGAAAACAAACTTATGGTTACCAGGGGAAAAGATGGGAAGGGATAAATTGGGAGATTGCAATGGATATTTACACACCACTATATAAAAAATAAATAACTAACAAGAACCTACTGTATAGAACAGGGAACTCAGCTCAATACTGTGTAATGCTTTTATGGGAATAAAAAATCTAAAGAAAGAGTGTATATGTGTATAACTGATTCACTGTTTTATACTTGAAACTAACACAATATTGTAAATAAACTATACTCCAATAAAAATTAAAAAAAATACTCAATGTACTATACATATTAAAAATAAAAATAACATGACTATCTAAATTGGTAAAGAAAAGGTATTTGACAAAATCGAGCACTCTTTGATGATCAAAAAAAAATAATAATAATCATAACCCACACTCATCAAACTAGGCATACAAGGCAACATCCTCAGTGACAGAGGTCATCTATGAAACAACCCCACAGTTAACATAATTAATGATGAATGACTGAAAATGTTCCTTATAAAATCAAGAATGAGACAAATACGTCTGCTGTCACTGATTATGTTTAAATATCTTATTAAGATTCTTGCCAAGAAAATTGGAATTAAAAGAAAAATGGAGCATATAGATTAGAAAGGAAGTAAAATAATTTCTTTTTGTAGGTTATGTGATATTATGTATTAAAATTCCTTAGAAATTCATTTACAACACAAAACTTGCAAACCTACACACACACACACACACACACACACACACACACAAACACAAACTTAGAGCTAGTAAATGAATTCTGTAGGGTTGAAGGATACAAGAACAAAATATAAAAGTTACTTGTATTTCTATATACTAGCAATAAACAATCATGAAATAAAGTTAAGAAATATATATATATATATATATATATAATGAAATATGACTCAACAATAAGCAAGGATGGAATGTCATTTGCAGTTACACAAATGGATCTTGAGATTGTCACACTGAATGAAGTAAGTCTGATACAGAAAAACAAATATCAGTATCCCATGTTATCCCTTATATGTGGAATCTAAAAAAAGGTACAAATGAACCTAATAGCAAAGCAGATGTAGACTCACAGATGTAGAAAACAAACTTATGGTTACCAGGGGAAAAGATGGGAAGGGATAAATTGGGAGATTGCAATGGATATTTACACACCACTATATAAAAAATAAATAACTAACAAGAACCTACTGTATAGAACAGGGAACTCAGCTCAATACTGTGTAATGCTTTTATGGGAATAAAAAATCTAAAGAAAGAGTGTATATGTGTATAACTGATTCACTCTGTTTTATACTTGAAACTAACACAATAAGTTTAAGCCAAAAGTATAAGAATTTTTTGCTTAGAACTACAAAACAACATTGGAAAAAATTAAACATCTGAATAAATGGAAAGATATCCCATGTTCACTGACTGGAAGAGCAACTATTGTTAAGCGCTCTTAAACTGACCTATAGATGCAATGCAATCTGTCAGAAATTCAGGTGACCTTTTTGCAAAAATTGATGAGGTGATCCGAAAATCCATGTGAAAATTCATGAAACTCCCAATAACTAAGCAAACTTGGATAATAACAATGTTTGAGAATTAGCACTTTATTTTAAAACTTACTACCAAGCTATAATAATGATGATTGAGCTTTGCTCATGGCTCAGAAGGTAAAGAATTCTCCTGCAATGCAGGAGACCTGGGTTCCATCCCTGGGTTGGGAAGATCCCGTGGGGAAGGGAATGGCTACCCACTCCAATATTCTGGCCTAGAGAATCCCCATGGACAGAGAAGCCTAGCAGGCTATAGTCCACAGAGTCACAAAGAGTGGAACATGACTGAGCAACTTTCACACACAATAATGATGACTCTATTCTACTGGAGTAAAGAAGAATATGGTTCAATTAAATACAATTGAGAACTTAAAGTCATACGTCTATAGTCAACCAGTTTTCAACAAAATTTCTAAGACAATTTAAGAAGAAACAAATGGTGCTAGCAAAACAGAATTCACATTCAAAAGATGCAATATGAGTGCCCGCTTTACACCATATACAAAATTTAACTCAATGTGGATGAAAGCCATAAATGTAAGGGCTAAAATTATAAGAGTCTAGGAACTAAAGACTTGATGGAAATCTTTATAACTTTTGATTAAACAATAGTTTCTCTGACATGACAGAAAAAATTTCAAAGAAAAAACATAAATATGACTTTTGTCTTTCAAAGGACACTTTCAAGAAAGTGAAAAGACAATGCACAAAATTCCAAATAATCTTGCAAAGCATATTATCTAAAACAGTCTAATACCTAGGGCTATTTAAAGAATTCTTATAACCCAACAATTAAAAGACAACCTAATTGGGCTTCCTTGGTGGTTTATTGGTTGAGAATCTACATTGCAATACAGGGAACACTGATTCTATCCCTGGTCCAGGAAGATCCCACATGCTACGGGGCAACTGATTCCATGCACCTACAACTACTGAACCAGTGTTTTAGAGGCCACAAGTTGCAGCTACTGAAGACTGTGTGCCCATAACCCATGTTCCACAAGAGAAGTCACATCAATGAGAAGGCCACATTGCAACTCTAGTCCAAACTTACCACAACTAGAGAAAGTCCATGTGCAGCAACAAAGACTCAGTATAGCCAAAAATAAAATAAAATTTTAAAAAGATAATTAAAAATATATAATGTATTTCTTCATTTATCTAAGTAAGTCATATAGGTGAACAAAAAATAGATGAAAAGATGTTGAGCATTTTTAGTTATTAGTGAAATGAAAGTCAAAACCATAAAAAGGTACAACTCTATACTGAGGAGAATGCTTATAATAAAAAATTGGGAAAGTTACAAATTTTGGCTGGGATGTAGAGTGAATGCTTTTTGAAATGTAAAATGGAGCAGCAACTGGGAAAACTCTCTGGTCTTTCCACAAAAAGTTAAATAGAGTTCTATGTGATTCAACAATTCTGCTCTTAATTATGTGCCCAAGTGATTTAAATCATGTTTCCATGCAAAAGTCTTCTGCATAAATGTTCACTGCAGCATTAATCATAATACCCAAAAGTGGAGATAACACAAATGCCCATCAAATGATAGTTAGGTTAATGAAATTTGGCCTGTTCTTACAGTCAGTGCATGCTACAACATGGATGAGCTCTTAAAGTATTATGCTAAATAAAAGTAGACCAAAATTCCATGTGCGTATACTAATTCTTCATAAAGAATAGATCAGAATTTCCCAGATGGCTCAGTGGTAAAGAATCTATCTGCAGTACAGGAGACATGGATTCTATCTCTGGTTTGGAAACATCCCCTGGAGAAGGAAATGGCAACACACTCCAGTATTTTTGCCTGGGAAATCCAATGGAGAGAGGCATCTGGTGGGCTACAGTCCATGGGGTCACCAAAGGGTCAGACAGTACTTGACAAGTAAACAAAAACAAAATAAGAATAGATCCTTCTCTGCACAGGGACCAAATAATATGCTATCTATAGGGAACACTGATTCTATCCCTGGTCCAGGAAGATCCCACATGCTACGGGGCAACTGATTCCATGCACCTACAACTACTGAACCAGTGTTTTAGAGGCCACAAGTTGCAGCTACTGAAGACTGTGTGCCCAATAACCCATGTTCCACAAGAGAAGTCACATCAATGAGAAGGCCACATTGCAACTCTAGTCCAAACTTACCACAACTAGAGAAAGTCCATGTGCAGCAACAAAGACTCAGTATAGCCAAAAATAAAATAAAATTTTAAAAAGATAATTAAAAATATATAATGTATTTCTTCATTTATCTAAGTAAGTCATATAGGTGAACAAAAAATAGATGAAAAGATGTTGAGCATTTTTAGTTATTAGTGAAATGAAAGTCAAAACCATAAAAAGGTACAACTCTATACTGAGGAGAATGCTTATAATAAAAAATTGGGAAAGTTACAAATTTTGGCTGGGATGTAGAGTGAATGCTTTTTGAAATGTAAAATGGAGCAGCAACTGGGAAAACTCTCTGGTCTTTCCACAAAAAGTTAAATAGAGTTCTATGTGATTCAACAATTCTGCTCTTAATTATGTGCCCAAGTGATTTAAATCATGTTTCCATGCAAAAGTCTTCTGCATAAATGTTCACTGCAGCATTAATCATAATACCCAAAAGTGGAGATAACACAAATGCCCATCAAATAATAGTTAGGTTAATGAAATTTGGCCTGTTCTTACAGTCAGTGCATGCTACAACATGGATGAGCTCTTAAAGTATTATGCTAAATAAAAGTAGACCAAAATTCCATGTGCGTATACTAATTCTTCATAAAGAATAGATCAGAATTTCCCAGATGGCTCAGTGGTAAAGAATCTATCTGCAGTACAGGAGACATGGATTCTATCTCTGGCTTGGAAACATCCCCTGGAGAAGGAAATGGCAACACACTCCAGTATTTTTGCCTGGGAAATCCAATGGAGAGAGGCATCTGGTGGGCTACAGTCCATGGGGTCACCAAAGGGTCAGACAGTACTTGACAAGTAAACAAAAACAAAATAAGAATAGATCCTTCTCTGCACAGGGACCAAATAATATGCTATCTAAGAACATGAAGTTTTGAAGTTCTCCCCTCTTAGCTCTCAAAATATCTCTCCCTGTTTATGTGGTCATACAGATGCTTCTACAATAGAGAATTCATATGCACTAACCCTAATTAGATGGGGAAACAGTGGAAGCAGTGTCAGACTTTATTTTTTGGGGCTCCAAAATCAATGCCGATGGTGATTGCAGCCATGAAATTAAAAGACACTTACTCCTTGGAAGCAAAGTTATGACCAACCTAGATAGCATATTCAAAAGCAGAGACATTACCTTGCCAACTAAGATCCGTCTAGTCAAGGCTATGGTTTTTCCTGTGGTCATGTATGGATGTGAGAGTTGGACTGTGAAGAAGGCTGAGGGCCAAAGGATTGCTGCTTTTGAACTGTGGTGTTGGAGAAGACTCTTGGGAGTCCCTTGGAGTGCAAGGAGATCCAACCAGTGCATTCTGAAGGAGATCAACCCTGGGATTTCTTTGGAAGGAATGATGCTAAAGCTGAAATTCCAATACTTTGGACACCTCATGCAAAGAGTTGACTCATTGGAAAAAACTCTGATGCTGGGAGGGATTGGGGGCAGGAGGAGAAGGGGACGACAGAGGATGAGATGGCTGGATGGCATCATGGACTCAATGGACGTGAGTCTGAGTGAACTCCAGGGGTTGGTGATGAACAAGGAGGCCTAGCGTACTGCAATTCATGAGGTTGCAAAGAGTCAGACATGACTGAGCCATGGAACTGAACTTAACCCTAATTAGATGTCCTATTCTAACTGCAGTATAGAAATATTTGTGGCCTACCATCCATTCACAGGTATTTTGACCTGCAGTTACCTTTAAAGAGCTTATAGACTTGAGAGAATCCAGAAAAACGTAAGTATATAATGATACATGATATATACATATGTTATCTTCACATGAGTGATGTGATGTATATAATGATATATTTATATATGAATAAGTAAATTAAAATGTGTCAAATGAAAACATTTTCAAAAACATGCATATTAGCATAAGTAAGGATTGGAGAGAACTTGTTAGTTGAGATACACAGTCAGGTAAAGTTAGTGAGGATGGAAACAGAGGAAAATTCCAGTCTAGGAAGTAAGCACTGAGTGTTTCCCTAGTAGCTCAGATGGTAAAGCATTCGTCTGGAATACAGGAGACCTGGGTTCAATTCCAGAGTCAGGAAGATCCTCTAGAAAAAGAATGGCAGCTCACTCCAGTATTCTTGCCTTCAGAATTCCATAGACAGAGAAGCCTAGTGGGCTACAGTCCATGGGGTCACAAACAGTCAGACATGACTGATCAATTAACACACACACACACATAGATATAAAGGCAGGAAATAAGTCTGTTGTGTTAGAAAAGCAGTGGTACTAGATGAGTCAAAGATCTAATACCAACCCTCCCATAGTCTTCAATTCCATGCCCCCTGAAAAAGTTATCAGACCAGTGCTTCTTTGATAAAGGCTTCGGTAGAGACTTGAGATCTTTGCAGCAGGCCAGTAAGGTGTAAGGTGACACTACTTTCTGTGGATAATGAGCTCTCCAAGAAACCTCATGCAATACCTGGGCACCTCCAAGTATCTACTAGGCAACAAATTCTACAATATTTAATAATGCTGAAATTCATTTAAAATAGAACTCAGTGGATCTATAATTACACTCATAAATAAGAATATAAGTATTTCTGGACTTTATTTTTTAAGTGACTGCATTCCTGTATTATCAATTTAATACAAATACTATAAGGAGCAAAAGCATAGATTTTAGGCATGTTGTAAAGTCTTCTAAGTTATGGATAAATGGTGAATTTTAAATAATAGCAACTATGAGCACAGTTAATATTTACAAGGTTAAACATTAAACGATATTGTCCTGATGGTGTTTCAAATTGATCCTTTTGCAAAAACATGGGAATCTTTAGAACTCAGACAAAAAATAGACAATATGATGTTGTTATCCACGTATTTTCTCCATTGAAATCTTCAATTTTATTTTTTGTGTGAATGGCATTAATAGGCGGTTTTAAAACATTTTAGACAGCTACAATTGGTCTTTAAACTCTTGTCATCAAAGTGTCACTAATACTCAAATTTGCATATGAATTCCTATTCTTCATCATATACCATGTGAATGAACACATAACTGTTTGCCTTTTCAGTCAGATAAAAAGAATTTCAGGCAAACTGAAAGTGTTATATTGACAGTAAGACATAGAAACAGCTGCTGGCGATGATGAGCACTGTGACAGCAAACTTAGGGAGGCATTTGAAGGTGTGTTTTTGAGGTTGACTGTCTCCTATAGCTGAGATACCACCAGCCTGGTAAGACCCATACTTTTCAGTAAGCAGATTTTCTAAATTACCTCTTTATCTACTGCCTTTCCCATTAGCACAGCCACCTTGTGGTCATTCACACAGATGTAATGATCACCTCTGCAGCATTTACACCCTAGGTTTGGCTGGCTGGTTGCCTCTTACTCTGTGGCAAGATTATTGATTGCAGATGCTTATTAAGCAAGAATGAAGCAATAAGCTGTGAGAGCTGTTGATAATTCAAGAGGCAAAGCTAGTAATTATATAGGGATCAGGAATATCATTACAAACGAGGCCTTGGTAAATATGACTGATTGCTTTGCAGGGCTGTGATGACTGTTTGAATTTAAATGTATTTTTATTGATTTTTTTATTGCATTTCAAATTGACAAGTTTTTAATGCAAATAGCCCATTCTACCCAACTGCGAGGTCCTGCTACTGTAATTTGATGATTAATGGACATTTGCAGTGGTTACGGTTTCTACTGCTCAATCCAAAGCGAAGCCACTATCTATTTCCTTTCACTGTACCTTCCTGTCATTGCTTTCCGAATGTAATACATGTTGTGCATTGGAATTTCATGATCTATTGGCACTGTTGCACTGCTTATAAAGATGTAAATTAAAATCATTAATTAATATGAAAGTTTCTTCTCATATACCATTGTCTTCTTGTCTTTTTGTTTTGTAAGTTAAATCTGTCAAAAAGACAAAATTTTCACAAGGCAAAATATGATAAACTCTTAAGGAAAACTGGATAATGACAATAGTCTGAAATTTGAACTCAGCAAAGTGAACATACACAGTATTTAGTTACTTTAAATGATTAGTATTATGATTCCTTGAGGCATTGTAAACTGAGGAGGTAGAGAGATGTTAATTTTCTATAATACTGATATATAATAAAGATAATGAATATGGGGAAGTAAAGCACATGGCTACCTGATGTGAAGAACTGACTCATTTGAAAACCTCATGCTGGGAAAGATTGAAGGTAGGAGGAGAAGGGGATAACAGAAGATGAGATGTTTGGATGGCATCACCGACTCAATGGACACGAATTTGAGTAAACTCCAGCCATTGATGATGGACAGGGAGGCCTGATATGCTTCAGTCCATGGTACTGAAAAGATTCTGACACAACTGGGCTACTGAACTGAACTGACTAAAAGCACATGTTTTATTGTATGTTCATTTTTAGCACACTTTTAGTTCATTTGAAATATTCAGTAGAGAATGAATGCAAGTTCAGAATTGTGGAGGTTTGCTTCTTCTAAAAATGGATATCAAAACATTCAACTGCTCATGGAGGAGATGACTAAACCGATCCCAGAAAATTTAGAAACTTGTGTAAAGATATCTATCACATTAAATTTAAAGTTGAAATGACAAATTTTTTCCCTATTCTTATTATGGCCAACACATTATCTGTATATCATATAGTTTTGTATCATTCTGGCACTGGAATAACTTTATGAAGTAGGTATTCTTATAATCTATTTATACATAAGATAGAACTAAAGCTAAATCAGTCACTTTTCTGAGGATATGTTACTCATAAAAGAGAAATCCAACATAATTAATGTCTAACTCTAAACATCTTGCTTTTTAATCTCAGCACTGTTGGTCTATGACTCTAGCATTGTGATTATTTCTTTAAAAATACATGTTATTCATTCATTTATTCATGAGATATTGAAGGATTGCTATATAACACTGTTCTAGACTTTGGATAGAGTGTTGGTACAAAGATGAATGAAATCTCTTCTTCATGCTTGTTACATTATGATCAAGGAAATAGAGCAAAATACAGTTCACTACATAGAGTATTAAATAAAGGAGTGATATGACCATCAAATTTTAGTAATGTAAACAAAAAAAAAAACCCAAAGAGTTACAATGACAAATTTTACATAGAAACATGAAAGAGACCAAGTCAGTATGTGGGCCTGAAAATTCAGAGCTCTAAATCCAGTAGATATTGAATTTGAGATTCTTATAGCATGTTCAAGAGAAGACTTAAATTAGGGAGTTGTTACATATTTCTAGAGCTACACTATCCTGGTCACTACCAGTCACATGTAGATATTTCTTTTTAATTTTAAATTAAATAAAATTAAAAATTCAACTCCTCATTTCACTAGCTGCATTTCAAAGAACTAAGAAAGGATATGGGCAATTAGCTACCATCTTAGATAGTATGGATATAGAACATATATGCCACTATAGAAGTTTCACTTGAACGGTACTGGTTTGTAGCTCAGAGAAAAGGTCAGTTTTGGAGAGACTAATCTGTATATCAAAAAATGATTCAATATTTTCTTTTACTTGAGCGACTGATTAGATAGTGGTACCAATTCCAATTTTTGAGATGAGTAAATTAGAGAAGAGGTTAGTATGTAGTTTGTGGATTGAAAGCTTTAATCTAAGG
>SJYC01065813.1:0-10266 GCA_006408675.1 Madoqua kirkii | reverse complement strand
CATGAAATTAAAAGACACTTACTCCTTGGAAGGAAAATTATGACCAACCTAGACAGCATGTTCAAAAGCAGAGACATTACTTTGCTAACTAAGGTCCATCTAGTCAAGGCTATGGTTTTTTCAGTAGTCATGTATGGATGTGAGAGTTGGACTGTGAAAAAATCTGAGCACCTAAGAATTGATGCTTTTGAACTGTAGTGTTGGAGAAGACTCTTGAGAGTCCCTTGGACTGCAAGGAGATCCAATCAGTCTATTCTAAAGGAGATCAGTCTTGGGTTTTCTTTAGAAGGACTGATGCTAAAGCTGAAACTCTAATACTTTGGCCACCTTATGCGAAGAGTTGATTCATTGGAAAAGACTCTGATGCTGGGAAGGATTGGGGGCAGGAGGAGAAGGAGATGGCAGAGAATGAGATGGCTGGATGGCATCGCTGACTCGAGGGAATGTAAGTTTGAGTGAACTTCAGAGGATGATGATGGACAGGGAGGCCTGGCATGTCTGAAATTCATTGGGTGTCAAAGAGCTGGACATCACTGAGCGACTGTACTGAGCTGAACTGAACTACAGTATTTAAGGGATGAACAAGACAAAAAGACGCAAAATGTGATCTTAAAACATAAAATGTGGAGGAAAGAATAAAATTTGGAGCATTAGAATGCATTCAAACATTGTTTGTTACCAATTTAAAACAGTCTATGTAAAATAGAATATTATAAATTTTGTAAAGAACCAAAACACATAGTAGATGTACAAAAGAGAGTGAAAGTGCCACTAAAAGTCGTGAAACGTCAAAGAAAGAGAAGTGAACAAGAAATGTACTACAATAAATGAACTGAGAGGAACCACAAAACAGCCAAAACACATAATTTTCCCCCCATTGGAAATAAGTACATATCAATAATTATTTTAGATATAAATAGATTTCCTTTGCAAATGCATAAAATAGATACAGAATAAGTGATTATAAAACTTATATGGAACCAAAAATAGCCCCTGAATAACTAAAATAATCTTAAGAAAGAAGAACAAGAGGTGATATTGTACTTCCTGATTTCAGACTATATTACAAAACTATAGTAATCAAAACAGTATGGTACTGGCATAATACCAACACACAGATCTATGGAATAGAATAGGGAAACCCAAGATAAACTCACACACATATGGTCAATTAATTCACAACAAAGGAGTCAAGAATATAGAACAGGGAATGATAGTCTCTTTAATAAATGCTTTGGGGGCAAGTGGACAGCCATGTAAAGGAATAAAACCTGACCATTTATACAATACACATAAATTAACAAAAAAACAGATTAAAAAATAAGACCTGAAAATATAAATTACCTATAAGAAAACATAGGTAGTAACCCACTGACATTGGTCTTGGTGATGATTTTTTGAATTTGATACTAAAAGCAAAGGCAACATAAGCAAAAACAAACAAATAGGACTACATCAAACTAAACACTTTCTGCATACCTAAGCATCCATCAACAAAGTGAAAAGCCAACCTCCTGAATGGGAGGAAATATTGGCAAATCATATATCTGATAACAAGTTAGCATGCAAAATGTATAATAAACTCATATGACTTAAAAGCAGAAAAACAGTCTGATAACAAAATAGGTAGAGAATCTGAACAGACATTTTTCCAGGCAAGCAGATAGCCAACAAATATATGGAAAGATGCTCAAACACCTAGTAATCAGGGAAAAAGTAAATCAGAACTATGATGAGATATCACATCATACTTGTCAAAACTTAAAAGCAGAAAAACAGTCTGATAACAAAATAGGTAGAGAATCTGAACAGACATTTTTCCAGGCAAGCAGATAGCCAACAAATATATGGAAAGATGCTCAAACACCTAGTAATCAGGGAAAAAGTAAATCAGAACTATGATGAGATATCACATCATACTTGTCAAAATGGCTATTATCAAAATGACAAGAAATAACAAGTGATAGCTAAGAGTTGAAGAAAGGGGAACCCTTGTCCACTATTGGTAGAAATGTAAATGGGCACAACCACTGTGGAAAAGAGTATGCAAGTTCCTTAAATTATTAAAAGTGGAACTTACCATATGATCCAGAAATCTCATTCCTAGTTACTTATCTCAAAAAGGATTACTGCTAAATTTAAAGGATATAAAACACTCCCATGCTCACTGCAGCATTATTTACATTAGCCAAAGTATGAAAAGAAAAAATGTAGTGTTTACAGAAACACACACACACACAGAGCAATATCACTTAGCCATAACAAAATAAGAATGAAATCTTGTCATTTGCAACAGAATGGATGAACCTTGAGAAAATTATACTAAATGTAGTAAGTCAGACTGAGGAAGGAAATATTTTATGATCTCATTCATGTGTAGAATCTAAAAATAAAAATAAACCAAGCACTTACAGAGAACAGATTGATGATTGCTAAAAATGGGAGAAGGGTTGTGGGTGAGTGGTGTCAACTTAGACACAAACTTCTAATTATAAAATAAGTCACGGAGATGTAATATACAGCAGGGCAACTATATTTAATACTACTGTTGATGAAAGTTAAAGAGGAGAATGAAAAGCTGGCTTAAAATTCAACATACAGAAAACTAAGATCATGGCATCTGTTCCCATCACTCCAAGTCAAATAGATGGAGAAACAATGAAAACAGTGACAGACTTTATTTTTTGGGCTCTGAAACCACTGCAGATGGTGACTGCAGCCATGAAATTAAAAGATGCTTGCTTGTTGGAAGAAAATCTATGGCCAACATAGACAGCATATTAAAAACCTGAGACATTACTTTGGCAACAAAGGTCCATCTAGTTAAAGGTATGGTTTTTCCAGTGGTCATGTATCAACCAAGCAATCCTAAAGGAAATCAGTCCTGAATATTGATTGGAAGGACCGATGCTGAAGCTGAAACTCCAATACTTTGGTCACCTGATGGGAAGAGCTGACTCATTGGGAAAGACCCTAAGTGGGAAAGATTGACAGCAGGAAGAGAAGGGGATGACAGAGGATGAGATTGTTGGATGCCATCACTAATTCAATTGACATGAGTTTAGCAAGCTCCAGGAGCTGGTGATGGACAGAGAAGCCTGGCATGCTGCAGTCCATGGAGTTACAAAAAGTAGGACACAACTGAGCAACTAAACTGAACTGATTGTATATTTGAAAATTGCTAAGAAAGTAGATCTTAAAATTTATCGCAAGAAAAAAATCTGTAGCTATATATTGTGAAAAATGTTAAAATTATTCTGGCGATCATTTCATAATATACGCAAATGTTGAATCATTATGTTGCATTGTATGCTGATTATATGGGAAAAAAGAAGAAAGGAACTCTTGAAAAACAAAAATAAAATTTGGTTTTAAATGAATAGGTACCCACTACAAGTGTGTATTTGTATTCACATACACACAAAATAAAATGGTGAATGGAATATGCCAGGTCTTTAGTGATGAACAGGATTCAACTATTCAATTACTCTAATATTTGATGTTGGCAGGGATTGGGGGCAGGAGGAGAAGGGGACGACAGAGATTGAGATGGCTGGATGGCATCAGTGACTCAACGGACGTGAATCTGAATGAACTCCAGGAGTTGGTGATGGACAGGGAGGTCTGGCGTGCTGCAATTCATGGGGTCGCAAAGAGTCAGGCACAACTGAATGACTGAACTGAACTGAACTGAACTAAATATTTGATGATTGCTCTACATCTTCAAGGGAATTTTCTATTAATCAATGGACATTATAAAAAATAATGGGCACAGTGTTGATTCTTGAAATGTTAAGGAGGTACAGAAAAGTTGAATATTATAGAAGCTTATAGTAACAAATTGTTTTTTTGTTAATATTTCTTTAGACTCACAGTATTCCACATTTCAAAAGTATGCATGTGTACATGCTCAGTTGTGTTTGACTCTTTGCAACCCATGGACTATAGCCCACCAGGCTCCTCTGTACATGGAATTTTCCTGGCAAGAATACTGGAGTGGGTTTCCATTTCCTTCTCCATTCAAAGGTGCCAAGATCTGAATTCTTATGCAGTTCAGTTTAGTTCAGTCGCTCGGTGGTGTCCGACTCTTTGCAACTCCGTGAAATGCAGCACAACAGACCTCCCTGTCCATCAGCATCTCCCAGAGTTCACTCAGACTCACATCCATCAAGTCAATGATGCCATCCAGCCATCTCATCCTCTGTCATCCCCTTCTCATCCTCTGTACATGGAATTTTCCTGGCAAGAATACTGGAGTGGGTTTCCATTTCCTTCTCCATTCAAAGGTGCCAAGATCTGAATTCTTATGCAGTTCAGTTTAGTTCAGTCGCTCGGTGGTGTCCGACTCTTTGCAACTCCGTGAAATGCAGCACAACAGACCTCCCTGTCCATCAGCATCTCCCAGAGTTCACTCAGACTCACATCCATCAAGTCAATGATGCCATCCAGCCATCTCATCCTCTGTCATCCCCTTCTCTTCCTGCCCCCAATCCCTCACAGCCTCAGAGTCTTTTCCATTGAGTCAACTCTTCCCACGAGGTGGCCAAAGTACTGGAGTTTCACCTTTAGCATCAGTCCTTCTAAAGAACACCCAAGACTAATCTCCTTTAGAATGGACTGGTTGGATCTCCTTGCAGTCCAAGGGACTCTCAAGAGTCTTCTCCAACACCACAGTTCAAAAGCAGCAATTCTTAAGTGCTCAGTTTTCTTCACAGTCCAACTGTCACATCCATACATGACCACTGAAAAAACCGTAGCCTTGACTAGACGGACCTTTTGGCAAAATAATGTTTCTGCTTTTCAATATGCTATCTAGGTTGGTCATAACATTTCTTCCAAGGAGTAAGCGTCTTTTTATTTCATGGCTGCAGTCACCATCTGCAGTGATTTTGGAGCCTCAAAAAATAAAGTCTGACACTGTTTCCACTGTTTCCTCATCTATTTCCCATGAAGTGATGGGACCAGATACCATGATCTTCATTTTCTGAATGCTGAGCTTTAAGCCAACTTCTTCACTCTCCTCTTTCACTTTCATCAAAAGGCTTTTTAGTTCCTCTTCACTTTCTGCCATCAGGGTGATGTCATCTGCATATCTGAGGTTACTGATATTTCTCCCAGCAATCTTGATTCCGGCTTGTGCTTCTTCCAGTCCAGCATTACTCATGATGTACTTTGCATATAATTGTTATTAACTATTAAATTTAGGATTGAAAATCTAAGACAACGGCAGATAACTTCATCTACATTAAGAACATGGGTCAGCAGGTAAAGTTAAAGACACTTATTCTTACCATACTTCTGATTTTTCAAAATCTCTCCAAAATATAAATATAGCCAGAATGCTTTGATTTTTTCTATATTTTGATTCTTTATTTTCTATATTTTATATTTTGATCATTTTCTAAACGTGTTCTGATATTTCAAGTTATCTCAAATTTAAAGAGAAATGTAACTGTTAAGCTATAATGTACCTGAAACTTGTTATTTCAATAGAGGTTTTTATTTCAGATAGGTCTTGCTTATACTTTTCTTACATTTCTAAATAAATTCCATTCTTCACATGCAGTACTCAAGGGAAAAATATTTCATGAACTCAAGTTATTCGTAGTCTACCACAGTGTCTGGTGCAGAAAACCAACACAATTTATATAGCATTGGGAGTCTTGTTTCCAATTGGTCTCAATATATTCATCTACTTATTTGTATTTCTTCTTATAGAAATTGGGCACAACTGATTTCATCTTTATCACTGAGAGCAAGTGATGTTTTAAAGACTCAGTGAAGACCAGTGGTGAGACATCCAGGGCACCAAGCATTCCATCCAGCTATGCTGAGCAATTGAAGGGCATATCCCTGCTAGTTAGGTACTGATAAAATGTGGTCCACTGGAGAAGGGAATGGCACACCACTTCAGTACTCTTGTCTTGAGAAGCCCATGAACAGTATGAGTAGGCAAAAAGATATGACACCGAAAGATAAGTTCCCCAGATCAGTAAATGTCCAATATACTACTGGGGTAGAGTGGAGATATAGCTACAGAAAGAACGAAGAGGCAGAGCCAAAGTGGAAACAATGCCCAGTTGTGATTATATCTGGTGGTGAAAGTAAAGTCCAATTCTATAAAAACAATACTGCATAGGAACCTGGAATGTTTAGGTATGTGAATCAAGGTAAATTGGTTGTGGCCAAACAAGAGATGGGAAGAGTGAACATTGACATTTTAGGAATCAGTGAACTAAACTGGACTGGAATGGGCAAATTTAATTCAGATGAACATTATATCTATTACTATGGACAAGAATCCCTTAGAAGGAATGGAGTATCACTCATAGTCAACAAAAAAGTCCAAAATGAAGTACCTGGTTGCAATCTGAAAAAATGATAGAATGATCATGTTCATTTCCAAAGCAAAACATTCAGCATCACAGTAATATAAGTCTATGCTCCAACATCTAATGCTGAAGAAGCTGAAATAGAACAATTCTATGAAGATCACAAGACCTCCTATACTAAACAAAATAAGATGTCCTTTTCATCATAGTGTACTGGAATGCATAAGTAGGAAATCAAGAGATCCCTGGAATAACAGGCAAGTTTGGCCTTGGATACCAAATGAAGCAGGGCAAAGGTTAACAGAGTTTTGCCAAGAGAATGCACTGGTTATAGCAAACACTGTCCTCCATTAACACAAGAAACGAGTCTAAACATAGACATCACCAGAAGTCAGTAACAAAATCATACTGACAATTGGTTTTGCAGCCAAAGATAGAGAAGCTCTATATGGTCAGCAAAAATAAGACCTGAAACTGACTGTGGCTCAGATCATCAGCTACTTATTGAAAACTTCAGGCTCCAATTGAAGAAAGAAGGGAAAATCACTAAGCCATTCCCGTATGACCTAAATCAAATTCCTTATGATTATGCAGTGGAGGTGACAAATAGTTTCAAGGAACTGGATCTGGTAGACAGAGTGCCTGAAGAACTATGGATGGAAGTTGGTAAAATTGTGGAGGTGGTGACCAAAACCACCAAGAAAAATTAAAAAAAAAAATGCAATAAGACAAATTGGTTGTCTGAGGAGGCCTTACAAATAGCTGAGAAAAGAGAAGTGAAAGGCGAAGAAATAAAGGAAAGATATGCCCAAGTGAAAACAGAGTTCCAGAGAATTACAGGGAGAGATTAGAAAGCCTTTGTAAGTGACCAATGCAAAGAAAAAGAGGAAAAGAAGAAAACAATAGTAAGGGAAAAAATAGAAATATCTTTAAGAAAACTGGAGATATCAAGGGAACATTTCATGCAAATATAGACATAATAAAGGACAAAAACAAGGACCTAACAAAAGCAAAAGCGATTAAGAAAAGGTGGCAAGAATACACAGAAGAACTGCACAAAAATGGTCTTAATGACCCAGATAACCACAAAGGTGTAATCATTCACCTATAGCCAAACATCATGGAATGTGAAGTCAAATGGGCCTTAGGAAGTGTTACTAAGAAGAAAACTAGTGGAGATGATGGAATTCCATCTTAGCAAATTCAGATCTTAAAAAATGATGCTGTTAAAGAATTGCACTCATTGTGTGCCAACAAATTTGGAAAACTAAGCAGTGGCCTCAGGACTGGAAAAGGTCAGATTTCACTCTCAAAGGAAGGCAATGCCAAAGAACATTCAAGCTACCATACAATTGCACTCATTTCATATGCCAGCAAGATTATGCTTAACATCCTTAAAGTGAGGCTTTAGCAGTATATAAACTAAGAAATTCCAGATGTACAAGCTGGATTTAGAAAAGGCAGAGGAACCAGAGATCAAATTGCCAACATCCACAGGATCATGATAAAAGCAAGGAAATTAAAAAAAAAAATTCTACTTCTGCTTCAACTATGCTAAAGCCTTTGACTCTATAATTGACAAAAAACTGTAGAATAATCTTAGTGAGATAAGAATACAGACTACATTATCTGTCCCCTGAGAGACCTGTATACAGGATAAGATGCAGTAGTAAGAACTGGACATGGAGCAACAGACTGGTTCAAAATTGGGAAAGGAATGCTTCAAGGTTCTGTATTGTCACTCTGCTTATTTAACTTATATCCAGAGTACATCATGTGAAATGCTGGGTTGGATGAATCACAGGTTGGAATCAAGTTTGCCAGCAGAAATATCAACAACCTCAGATATGCAGATGATAACACTTTAATGGCAGAAAGTGAAGAGGAACTAAAGAGTCTCTTGTTGAGGTTGAAAGAAGCCAGTGAGAAATCTTGCTTAAAACTCAGCAATCAAAATAACAAAGATCATGGCATCCAGTCTCATTATTCATGGCAAGTAGATGGGAAAAAATATGAAGTGGAAATAGTGTCAGATTTCATTTTCTTGGCCCCAAAATCAATGCAGATGGTAACTGCAGCTGTGAAAATAAAAGATGCTTGCTCCTTGGAAGTATAGCTATGACAAATTTAGACAGTGTTAAAAAGCAGAGATATCACTTTGCTGACAAAGTCCATATAGTCAAAGCTATGATTTTTCCAGTAGCCATGTAAGGATGTGAGAGTTGTACCATAAAGAAGGCTGATCACTAAAGAACTGATGCTTTTGAATTGTGGTGTTGGAAAAGACTCTTGAAAGTCCCTAGGACTGCAAGGAGATCCAACCAGTCCATCCTAAAGGAAATCAGTCCTGAATATTAATTGCAAGGACTGATGCTGAAGCTGAAGTTCCAATACTTTGGCCACCCGACTCTTTGTAAAGGCCCTAATGCTGGGAAAGATTGAGGGCAAGAGGAGTAGGGGACTACAGAGGATGAAATAGTTGGATGGTATCACTGACTCAATGGACATGAGTTTCAGGAAAGTCAGGGGCATAATGAAGGAATGACTGAGATGTCTGGCATGCTGCAGTTCATGGGGTCACAGAGTCATATGTGACTTAGTGACTGAACAACAACCAGGAAAAAAAAATACTTTCTAGGTACTGAACTTCACTTCCTAAGGGATCTATCTGGAGTATATACAATCACATGCACATTTGGGAAAATAGGGCTATTATGGTCTTTGCTTATTGTTGATGCACCCTAGACTTCAAAACAAGCAGGATAAAGTTCTGCTTTGGAAGCCCAAGTTTCCCAATTCATTAATATCTCTCCTTCCAGAGGACTCACACAATAAAACTTAAAACAAAACACTATATCCCAGCATAAATTGAATTTAATCACCTTAATAAGCAATTTTAAACTCAATAGAGCAGTCTACATGGTTGTTATTTATATAAGCCACTGATTCCTTTCATTGAAAAAATAAAACTACAACTCCATTCATTTTTGAATATTCGGCCCTTCAAAATGCATAACCAAGTAATATGTTTCTATTTGTTAAGGAGGGAAGCTCTCTGGTCAGAGTACAGGCCTATCCAAAGAACTCTTAGACACTGATGATCACAGTTCTACCGTAAATTACATGTGTGGCATAGGATTAATATGTACATAAGCAATGGATGAGAGATTTCCACTGAACTGCAGAGTTAAACAATGAGAGGATATTGTGCCAAATGACTGCTGAGGCAAAATCAGGAGCTACATAGAAACTTTAACAAAAGGGAGATGGTTCACAGTACTGACTCACTGTCCTTAAAATGCAGCTTTTGCTCAATTATCTCTTGAAATAATTGACTTTCTACTTTCTTGATGCACGCTTCTCCCTCATTCTTGATAGCAGCTTTTTTCCTTGGTTCACAGTTTTCCTTTGCGATACCAGTTTCCTCATGACTCTGCTTCTGTTTTCCTGTCTTGGAATCTCCCTGCATATGAATATAAGCATTCTCTTTTGAATACTTTGTATGGCAAAATATTTCACATAGCTCTTATGAACATTCCCAAGTAAACCTTTGTCGTACTTAAATATTCCAAGCATCAATTCAAGTCAAAGCCTTACTGGTAAATGCTTTCTTCCTTTCAACAATGTTAGACATTTGTTTTATTTTTACACATTTAAAAACTATCAGAGAAAGATTTCATTTCTTAACTATTGAATAACACATATTTACCTTCTCAATACAGCAAGTGCCACTAAAATCGTATGCATGTTACATAATCAATTGTTTAAAAATGTCTAGACTGAGAGAGGGAATAATAAAACTTTAAATGTGTTCAAATAGATAATTCCTGGAATCTTCTAAGAGGACATGTTGAGATTCCATAGGAACATGAATCATGAGCATTAGTGAAAATAAATGCTTATAATTTTAACAGTTAATAACCCCTTTTTGCTT
>SJYC01065812.1:0-27401 GCA_006408675.1 Madoqua kirkii | reverse complement strand
ATCTGTATGCACATGGATACACATTAGCATACACACATGTCAACAAGTTTCCTTGGCTGTCTTCAGCTATACTGCAAAAGCAGTATACTCTAGAGTCTTCTAGAATGCTCACTTCTCACCTAAAAGTGAAAGTGGAAGTTGCTCAGTCATGTCCCAGTCTTTGCAACATCATGGACTATACAGTCTAGGAATTCTCTAGGCCAGGATACTGGAGTGGATAGTCTTTCCCTTCTCCAGCGGATCTTCCTGACACAGGAATTGAACCAGGGTCTCCTGCATTGCAGGCAGATTCTTTACCAACTGAGCTATCAGGGAAGCCTCTCACCTAAAGTAAATATCAAATATGTGATAACTCTCTTTACCAGCCTTTCATCAAGCTATCAGTAAAGTAATAAACATATAACTCCATGGTTTGTCTCTCTTGCTCACATATGCATATTAGATGCTTATTAGCTTCATTTACAGAAAAGGCAATGGCAACTCATTCCAGTACTCTTGCTTGGAAAATCCCATGCATGGAGGAGTCTGGTAGGCCGCGAAGAGTTGGACACGACTGAGCGACTTCACTTTCACTTTTCACTTTCGTGCATTGGAGAAGGAAATGGCAACCCACTCCAGTGTTCTTGCCTGGAGAATCTCAAAGACAGCAGAGCCTGGTGAGCTGCCGTCTATGAGGCTGCACAGAGTTGGACACGACTGAAGTGACTTAGCAGCAGCAGCAGGAGCTGTATTTAAGTTCCTAAAAATTTATATCATTAAAATATTATTCAAAATGTAATAAACATTACTATATTTTGAAAATATAGGAGGCTGAGCATATACATTATGCTCACCCTCAACCATCACCAGTCAAAGGTAAAATTCAATCAACAACATAAACAATATGGGTAAAATTTTTAAATGTACTTATTATCTCTCAATTAATTTCAATTTGAACATTTTATTTCATGTGAATAAACATGACTACTGTTTTATGAAAAAGTCAGGGCTTCCCAGATGGCACTAGTGGTAAAGAACCCATCTGCCAATGAAAGAGACATCAGCGATGAGATGTGGGTCTGACCCTTGGGTTGGGAAGATACCCTGAAGGTGGGCATCGCAACCCACTTCAGTATTCTTGCCTGGAGAATTTCATGGAAAGAGGAGCCTAGTGGACTATAGTCCATAGGGTTGCAAAGAGTTAGACTTGACTCAAGAGACTTAGCACACAGGCAGCCATTCTCAAGAATGCTCAAACAAAAGTTGCTTGAGAAGTGAAAGCTTTGCAGCAATTCTTAATATTATCTAGGAAGCTACAGATACAAGAAGCCTCATTGTAGTTCCCAATACAAACATGCATGTTTCTAGAACTACAAGATAAAAATTTAGAAGATAGTTATCTAATCCAATGAAGATTTTCAAAAAATAATAGAGCCTTTTCCCAAACCATACCACAATACTATGAACCTTTGCTACTCAACACCATCGTGTACAGATAAATAAATGAATCTGCTTTTCCCCTTAAGTTCCATTTTTAAATAGATTTTATAATGATGTATGACAGAACCAATACAATATTATAAAGTAATTAACCTCCAATTAAAATAAATTTATATTAAAAACATAAAATGTATGGAAATTTAAAAAATAATTAATTTGTCATAAGTTAACTTAAAGAACATTTTCACACATTTACACTTTCTCAATCAGTGAAGAATCTTTCTGCATTGCAGGAGACCTGGGTTCAATCTCTGGGTCAGGAAGATCCTCTGGAGAAGGAAATGGCAGTCCACTCCAGAATTCTGGCCTAGAGAATTATATGGACTGTATAGCCCGTGGGTTCACAAAGAGTTGGACACGACTGAGTGACTTTCACTTTCACTTTCCAGTATTCTTGCCTGAAAAATCCCATGGACAGAGGAGCCTGACTGGCTACAGCCCATGACATCATAAGTGTTGGACATGACTTAATGATTAAACCACGCTTTCTACAAGTATCACTGCAGTCAGTTGATTCCTGAAGGACTTAAGAGCTGAATAGTTAACAACCCTCGTCTGCTCCAGATATTGAAATTATGAAGGCTACTCTTTTCTAAATTGAATATGCTGATTAGGATTTTTCAACAAAATCAGCCAATCTTTAAAAATTACTATAAAATAATTATTCCATTTTCAATATTGCATGTCAATTTCTATAAATGCTAATATTATCAGCATTTAGAATTCTCCTTTCACTACTACTTTATACTTTTAATTCTAATAAACTACCTCGTGAGTTTTGGGGACTCATACCATAATTTAGTCTATAAAAAATGAGATTCTGGTTTTATTTATGACATATAAGATCTTAGTAGTTGATATGCTTGTCTTTGAAGCAAGAAACACATGCAGTAACTGAATATCAATCATATTTTTTATCCCATCAAGGAACTGAAGATTTGAGACAAACTGATATCCCCAAAATCTGGAGAGATAAGCATATCCAAGGAGATACAAGATTACAAAGCATAGTAAAAGATAAGAAAAAGCACAGACTAAAAAGACAAAGCAATCCATAAAACCAGATTTAAATATGACAGATGTTGGAATTTTTAGGCAAGTAATTTAAAATAACTATAAATAACATGAAATACCTTGTTTAGGGAAGTATTAACTCATCAGGCTTGGTTTCTCACACTGCACATTCCTAAAAAAAAGGTGGTTTAGAATTGGCCCTGATGAGCTTTGTGTCTGTGGACTATTCTGCCTGATAAGAGCATTTTTGGATGCCTGAGGTTGTGGGGCAAGAGGTATTAGTTTGATCAAACAGTTAATAAACACTTGCTTCTACTGGCTCAGATGGTAAAGCATCTGTCTGCAAGGCAAGAGACCCGGGTTCGATCCCTGGGTTGCGAAGATCCTCTGGAAAAGGAAATGGCAGCCCACTCCAGTATTTTTGCCTGAAAAATCCCATGGATGGCAGAGCCTGGTAGGCTACTGTCCATGAGGTCACAAAGAGTTGGACACGACTGAGCGATTTCACTTCACTTCACTCTGTTCACAAAGACTAGAGTCTTGAGTTACCAAGGTCAGTCATATAGATGCTACATTTCTATGTGACTGGAAGAAAAGTTATGACCAACCTAGATAGCATATTCAAAAGCAGAGACATTACTTTGCCGATTAAGGTCCGTCTAGTCAAGGCTATGGTTTTTCCAGTGGTCATGTATGGATGTGAGAGTTGGACTGTGAAGAAGGCTGAGTGCCAAAGAATTGATGCTTTTGAACTGTGGTGTTGGAGAAGACTCTTGAGAGTTTCTTGGACTACAAGGAGATCCAACCAGTCCATTCTGAAGGAGATCAGCCCTGGGATTTCTTTGGAAGGAATGATGCTGAAGCTGAAACTCCAGTACTTTGGCCACCTTATGCGAAGAGTTGACTCATTGGAAAAGACTTTGATGTTGACAGGGATTGGGGGCAGGAGGAGAAGGGAACAACAGAGGATGAGATGGCTGGATGATATCACTGACTCGATGGATGTGAATCTGAGTGAACTCCGGGAGTTGGTGATAGACAGGGAGGCCTGGCATTCTGTGATTCATGAGGTCACAAAGAGTCGGACATGACTGATGAACTGAACTGAACTGATCCCAAATAAATAACCCTGGATACCAAGGATTGGGTGAGCTCTATGATTAGCAATATTATGCATATCATTGCAGAAGAATTAAGCCTGTTCGTAAGGTTCTGTGAATCTTGTGCCTGATTTTTTCTCCTGGACTTCTTCGTATATTCTCTTTCCCTTTTCTGAGTTTACTTTGTATTCCTCAACTGTAATAAATAATGACCACACATACATGACTTCTTTTAGCTTTTGTGAGTCCTTCTAGTGAATTTTCAAATCTGAGGTGATCTTACAGAACTGATTAACAGCCTTTAATGAAAATAGTTAGATAACAGGCAAAATAAGATGAGTAATGTTAGCCTAGAGATGAAAACTACAAGAAAGATAAAAGAAAGACTAGAAATAAAACAACAAAGTAACAGCAATGAAGAAAATTGCTGACAGGGTCATCAGTATATCTGAATCAAAGGAGGAAAAAAAAATCATTGAATTTACAGATAGCTCAATATTAATGTCCCAAACACACAGACAACAAAAAATTAAATATGAAACAGCATATCCAAGAAATCTGGAACAATGTAATTATATAATAAGAACACCAAAAGGGAAATATTTGAAAAAGTAGATACACGGGATTCAATTAAGTTTTCAAAGATGGAACAGACATAAGATATCTCCAAGTTTCTTATTTAGAAGTAACTAAAAATAATCCAGTAAAACAGTATCAGAGTCTTCATTTCTAGAGATGTGTGAGAGACATGCAGATCACTGGGCATGGTTACTTTATATGTGTGTGTGCATATATGAAATTAACATCAGTATACACAATGTTCTTTAAAAATGCATGGAGGCTTTCTCTCACATGATCTCATGTGTGCCTATTTATGCAAATTAATTTATAATTTGGAAACTTAACAAAGTTAGCTCATATTAAAATTAGGATATGGGCTATACCTGGGCATACACAATAAAAGCAGGGACTAAATTGTCCAACTAGCCATTGATTTTTTGATTGTAGGATCTGTAACACATTTTTACATTTTAAGTGCTTGGAACAAAGTTCACAGAGTGATGTAGAAATCCAAATATATTAGGGAAGATAGACAGCAAAATGCCTTTTTAAGTCAAAAAGTTCAAAAATAATAAAAGTTTTAGATTTCAGGCGCATGCTTCCAGTTCATCTAATTTTCAAGTCATTTATTGTACCCATAAACATGAAGATAAACTTTAGATGTCAGTATGCCTGAAATCACATCTGAATTGTTTCATATGACAAAAATTTAGTGACAGTAAAACTATGATGTTGGTGGTCTGTTTCAAACAAGAATTTCTCTACTCAAGTAATGTTTCTCTGTGTATTAGCTCAATAGAATTCAGAAATCAAGTATGGGGTTAGAGAACCTTCTACAGCATCAGTGGAATCATTTAGATCTAAATATTATCAATTTATATGTCACAATATTGTAATATAATGATTTTTCTTATACTTTGGTTTTGTATTGCTCGGATAGATGGAATTTCTGGATCGACTATAATTCTATGCTATAGTGAAATTTATTTTAAGAATGAATGTACTGGGAGAGTATAAGTAATAGTAGACATAGGAAAAAAAAACGGCTTATTTGAGATAACTGCAGAAGTAATAGTCAGAGGAGAGAAGATGAATGCATAGGATTGAAAAGAAAAAGCATAAAATTGTATAATGGAAAGTTTTAATTATCATTGACCTATGTAGGCATGAAAGTAGAATGAAGGTGTTGTTTTTTTTTTTTTTTCAAAATAAATCAACATATGAATAAAGTATGATATGCCTATAGTAACATTCTAGGTATTATATCTTAAATTATATGTGGGAACGCTAACAAAGCCGGCTGAGAACAATTTTGGATTAATCTATAGGGCTCAGAAATCATTAAGGTGCTTAGCATATTAGAATTCAAATTCAGTGAATGTGGGTGTGTGTGTGTGTGTGGTGTTTTTATATACAACTGTGTTTAAATATTTATTGGATTTTTAAAAGCATAAATTAAGGTTAAATACATTTTTTTCTTTTATGCTTAATACTATAACATTTGATTTCATTATAATTATTTTAAATCTTCACTGTTGAAAACTTCCCTGCTGCTGCTAAGTTGCTTCAGTTGTGTTAGACTCTGTGTGATCCCATAGGCGGCAGCCCACCCTGGGATTCTCCAGGCAAGAACACTGGACTGGGTTGCCATTTCCTCCTCCAATGCATGAAGGTGAAAAGTGAAAGGGAAGTCGCTCAGTCGTGTCCTACTCTCAGCGACCCCATGGACTGCAGCCTACCAGGCTCTTCCATCCATGGGATTTTCCAGGCAAGAGTACTGGAGTGGGGTGCCATTGCCTTCTCCGGAAAATTTCCCTACAGACGATCATATAGATGTTTGATAATATACTTACTGGTTCCTTGCTGTGAATTATTTATTTTATTTTCTTCTTCTCTTTTATTGATAAATTTGCAACAAATGTCACGGCGTACACTGATAAAACTTATTTTTCCGCAACTATGAAAATCTCCTAGAAATGGAAATACTGGGTTGGGTGTATAGCCACTATAGAGGCCCACTATATGTAATGAAATTTGCCTTCTAAATGTATTGTTATTCATAGCAAACTGAAGCCCAAATGACATGAGTTCCAAAAAAGTCATAGTAAAATGTTTTCTAAAATATTCTATGAAGAGATCAGATACAGGTAAGGTTATAAAGGGAAAGTCAGTGGTTCTTTTCAGTCCATCTCACATATGCATAAGTGCCAGAGAATCACAGAGTCTGCCTTTTAGATAGCAAGACAAGAGGATGATTCCTTCCATTTTACACAATTTTTACGACTTGAATCTTCATAAGACTTGACATTTACACACATCACTACAAATATACACTGAGGCATTTCTTAGCTCTTTATCGTGATTAGGGCTTCCCTGATAGTTCAGTTGGTAAAGAATCCGCCTGCAATGTAGGAGACCCCAGTTCAATTTCTGGGTCAGGAAGATCCAGTGGAGAAGGATAGGTTACCTACTCTAGTACTCTCATGCTTCCCCTGTGGCTCAGCTGGTAGAGTCCACATGCCATGTTGGAGACCTGAGTTTGATCCCTGGGTTGGAAAGATACCCTGGAAAAGGGAAAGCCTGCCCACTCCAGTATTCTGGCCTGGAGAATTCCGTGGACTGCATAGCCCGTGGCGTCACAAAAAGTTAGACATTACTGAGCCATTTACACATTCACTTGACAGTGATTAGAGTGCCTTTGATTTTTTTTTTCCCCCAGTGTATTATTATTTTGAACTTTGCTGTTGCTTCTCAGTAAATGCTATTGTAATGTGAATTCCTTTCTGAGTGGTACAGAAGAATAATTACAGTTATTGAAAAGAATTCAAAAGGAACCTATATTTTGAAAAGAGAGTATCTGTGTATGACAATTATATATGGTAAACTTACATGAAAAGGTGCTTTCTGAATATTCAAATTGCTCTTCATTTAAGTATGTGTATTATCTAGTCTTGAATAGCATTTAATGATTTAAATCTGTTGCAAATGTTTTATATGGCCACCTACAAAAGAACCCACCTTTTGTTCTAGTAATGTTTTTGTAAGGTGCTGCATCATTTATTTGAATGTATCCTCTCAGTAGGATACTTTCAAATGGAATAGTCAAAAAAGTTGCTGAATCAAAAAACTTATATTCTTTCTTCACTATATCATTCTTCAGTAAATTGCAACCAGAGTAATATTATTAAAATTGTATCTGATTATGTAGTACTTCTGATTAAAAACATTTTGTGGCTTTACAATGCACTTAGGAAAAGGATAAGCATGTTAGTATGGTTTATAAACTCTGGAAGACGAAGACTTTTCCTATTATCCAGTTTCTTTTCTCTTTGATTTTCCTTTCAGTTCAGTTCAGTTCAGTCACTCAGTCTTGTCCGACTCTTCACGACCCCATGAATTGCAGCACACCAGGCCTCGCTGTCCATCACCATCTCCTGGAGTTCACTCAGACTCACGTCCATGGAGTCCGTGATGCCATCCAGCCATCTCATCTTCTGTCGTCCCCTTCTCCTCCTGCCCCCAATCCTTCCCAGCATCAGAGTCTTTTCCAATGAGTCAACTCTTCGCATGAGGTGGCCAAAGTACTGGAGTTTCAGCTTCAGCATCATTCCTTCCAAAGAAATCCCAGGGCTGATCTCCTTCAGAATGGACTGGTTGGATCTCCTTGCAGTCCAAGGGACTCTCAAGAGTCTTCTCCAACACCACAGTTCAAAAGCATCAATTCTTCGGTGCTCAGCCTTCTTCACAGTCCAACTCTCACATCCATACATGACCACAGGAAAAACCGTAGCCTCGACAAGACAGACCTTCGTCGCAAAGTAATGTCTCTGCTTTTGAATATACTATCTAGGTTGGTCATAACCTTTCTTCCAAGGATTAAGCGTCTTTTAATTTCATGGCTGCACTCACCATCTGCAGTGATTTTGGAGTCCCCAAAAATAAAGTCTGACGCTGTTTCCACTGTTTCTCCACCTACTTCCCGTGAAGTGATGGGACTGGATGCCATGATCTTTGCTTTCTGAATGTTGAGTTTTAAAACAACTTTTTCGCTTTCCTCTTTCACTTTCATCAAGATTTTCCTTTAGCCCTACCCTTATAACTCCTTCTACCTCCATGACACACCACATACTGCATACTGTTTTCCATCCAGACATAATCATCCATTCTTGTGAGACACTGGTTTCTAGTTTTCTCATAGTGAGTTTTCTGCAAGTTATTTATGTCAATAGTATTCTACCCCTTTATCTTCATTGGAATAAATCTTCAGCTTTTTGTGTTTGGCTCATATGTCAGTTTCAAGGTGAAGAATAATTTGATTCTACATGTTTAACATAAAACACTTCCCTATGAAGGCATAACTCTATATTCATTCCTTCATGTGTGAACCATAGTACATTGGAATTGTGCAGTGTATAAACCCTGAGACTATAAAGTCTATTGATGGTACAGGTAGCATCTACAGTTATTCACTAGTTTATTCCATGTGCTAAACCTATTTGGTAAGTATTACACATTGCAAGTATTTGTTTAATGGGCAAACTAAGCAATGAGAATATGAACAGTTTGACTTCTTTAATCTGGAAATTTATATGGGTAAATTGTTGAGATTGGCAAATTCAAATTATGACATTAGAAAAAATTCTCACTATTCATTTTTATTGTACAATTGACATTGGCATAAGATGTAAGAAGTGGGATTCTGATATATATACACACATATATATTTATATATATTATTCTTTCTCACAGGGAACATGATGAAAACTAAGTTTCTGTAAAGAGAATTGATTCTATTCTCTCAGCTCACGTTTTTGTTCTGCTTCTATTTTCCAAATCCTCCTGCTTCACTGATGTTTGCTCCATTTTATTCTTTATGTCTCTGTATACATATGTGTTTCTTATATCCACGTACTACCAGATTGATGGGAAATGAAAATGGACACCAAGTTTGGCAAAATCATGAATACTATTCCCCAGCTACTTCAAAAGTTAGAAGTGTTACTATTTGCCCACTTCTGAAATGGTTTTCAACAGCAATGCAGCAGAATAATGAAACATATTGGAAGTATTTCCTGGACAGCTGACTGTTTCATTTTTTCCAGTGTCTATCTTTAAGTTACTGTAGAATTCTCATTGTATAGTATATAGGAAGTCTTTGAGGCATACTGACAAAATAATATGATCAAAATGTAGCTAGGACTTTTTTTTTCTGCTACTGCTGCTGCTGCTGTGTCGCTTCAGTCATGTCCGACTCTGTGCGACCCCATGGACTGCAGCCCACCAGTCTCCTCCATCCTTTTTCTTTCTGAGAAAGCTCAATGTTCTCTCTCAGTCTTTTATTATTATGTCAACTAATGAATTCATAAACAAGTCTATTCATTCAAATATATACTGAATGTGTTGGTGTTAAATACCATGTTATGTTAATGTCATGTCCGACTTTTTACGACACCATGGACTGAAGCCTACCAGGCTCCTCGAGTTCATGGAATTCTCCAGGTAAGGATACTGGAGAGGGTTGCCGTTACCTTTTCCAAGGAATCTTCCCCGCCCAGGGATCAAACCCAGGTCTCCTGCATTGCAGGAAGATTCTCAACTGTCTGACCAGCAGAGAAGTCCACTAAATACCATAAAATTGTGCTAATCTCCTTGATTCCATGACGGATGAGAAATAATCTTTTAAAATTAATTTTATCTAGTTACCTCACTACTTAAAACCCCTCAGTTGCTTCCCATTGCTTTTGTTGCTATTTTTTTTTTTTTTGCATTTAAGAAATGTTTAGTTGATACTAGAATGTGCTTCTCTACTTTGTGCACATGGCTAATATTTTAATAACTATATTTATCTCTTGGTTAGTATAGACTAACCAGTTGGAGAGTTAACTGAAAAATATATATCCTTAGCTTCTCAGACTTCAAGGACAAATATCACACAGATGACTGATTCACAGTAGTGAGGGTAAATCTTTTTTTTTTTTTAATAAAAATAATCAAAAATATTTACAACCTTATATAATATCCTAAATGTTCTGATGTCTGCAGATCTCTCCAATGTGTTACTATTATTCTTCTCTTCAGTCAATATTCTGTTGCTATACTGCCTTCTTTTCTGTTTTTCAAAACAGGCTAATATTTACCTGGAATAATTTGCTTCATTTTTCAAACATTGGCCACTTTTTACCCTTCATATTTCTTCTAATATTGTACAATTTAAGCTATTCTTGACTATTCAAACTAGAAATTTCCAAACTAATTTGTTATCTATTTTATTGCCCATATATTTTTTTACAGCACTTATCTATACCACAAATTGCTTTCCTTCTTTATATTACTATTTACTTTTAATCTATGTTGATGAAGTATATAGGCTCTACATGGCAGGGTAGTTACTACTCCATGTCTCCAGGCACTAGAAAAGTAATGAATAAATTAATAAGTAGATAATAAAAGATCATACAATCAAATAAAAGATTATACCCATGTCCAATGTTTTTCATGTGGAATATCTTTCCAAATCCAACCAGAATTACTTTCATTAAGACTTTTCCAAACTAAGACAAAGACACATTCATTCTATGTCAAGGTTATGACATACATAACAAGCATGCTGGCTTCCAGAGCCATGGATCTCAAGTCCAGGGTCTAGATCTTACTCTAATAATTATTAATTGCCTAGGCATTTTCAAGTATCATTTGAAAAATTTTAATCATTCAATATCCTTACTTCTTTTGTGTCTTTAAAAATTGTAAGGAAAAATCTCAAAGATACTCATACAAGCACAAATTTCAGGTTACATATTTTCTTGAAATTTATTTTAATTGGAGATTAATTACTTTACAATATTGCATTGCTTTTGCCATACATCAACATGAATCCACCACAGGTATACAAGTGTTCCCCATCCTGAACTCCCCCCCCACCCGTATCATCCTTCTGAGTCATCCCAGTGCACCAGCCCCAAGCATCCAATATCATGCATCGAACCTGGACTGGTGATCATTTCATATATGATATTATACATGTTTCAATGCCATTCTACCAAATCATTTCACCCTCACCCTCTCCCACAGAGTCCAAAAAACTGTTTGATATATCTGTGTCTTTTTTGCTGTCTTGCATACAGGGTTATCGTTACCATCTTTCTAAATTCCATATATATATATATGTTTTAGTATACTGTATTGGTGTTTTTCTTTCTGGTTTGCTTCACTCTGTATAATCAGCTCCAGTTTCATCGATCTCATTAGAACCTATTCAAATGTATTCTTTTTAATGGCTGAGTAATACTCCATTGTGTATATATACCACAGCTTTCTTATATATTCATCTGCTGATGGACATCTAGGTTGCTTCCATGTCCTGGCTATTATAAACAGTGCTGCGGTGAACATTGGGGTACACATGTCTCTTTCCACTCTGGTTTCCTTGGTGTGTATGCCCAGCGGTGGGGTTGCTGGGTCATATGGCAGTTGTATTTCCAGTTTTGTAATGAATCTCCACACTGTTCTCCATAGTGGCTGTACTACTTTGCATTCCCACCAGCAGTGTAAGAGGGCTCCCTTTTTCTCCACACCCTCTCCAGCATTTATTGCTTGTAGACTTTCGGATTGCAGCCATTCTGACTGGCGTGAAATGGTACCTCATTGTGGTTTTGATTTGCATTTCTCTGGTAATGAGTGATGTTGAGCATTTTTTCATGTGTTTGTTAGCCATCTGTATGTCTTCTTTGGAGAAATGTCTATTTAGTTCTTTGGCCCATCTTTTAATTGAGTCATTTATTTTTCTGGAATTGAGCTACAGGGGTTGCTTGTATATTTTTGAGATTAGTTGTTTGTCAGTTGCTTCATTTGCTATTATTTTGTCCCATTCTGAAGGCTGTCTTTTCACCTTGTGTATAGTTTCCTTTGTTGTGCAGAAACTTTTAAGTTTAATCAGGTCCCATATGTTTTTGCTTTATTTCCAGTATTCTGGAAGGTGGGTCATAGAGGGTCCTGATGTGATGTATGCTGGAGAGTGTTTTGTCTATGTTCTCCTCTAGGAGTTTTATAGTTTCTGGACTTACATTTAGATCTTTAATCCATTTTGAGTTTATTTTTGTGTATGATGTTAGAAACTGTTCTAGTTTCATTCTTTTACAAGTGCTTGTCCAGTTTTCCCAGCACCACTTGTTAAAGAGATTGTCTTTAATCTATTGTATATTCTTGCCTCCTTTGTCAAAGATAAGGTGTCCATAGGTGTGTGGATTTATCTCTGGGCTTTCTATTTTGTTCCGTTGATCTATATTTCAGGTTACGTTTTTAATGATGTTTTCTTTAGTTTGGTCTTTAACTTCATAGTATGTCAAACGATTACTCTTCAACTTCCATGAGATGTTTGTACATTCTCCCAGAAATAAATAGCTGAGAAATAGATGTTGAGAATTTCTACTCATCAACAACTTTTCCCCTAAGAAAACCAAAATCCAAAATATCATAGTTTGTAACAAAATCTATTTTTTGGGTGACAGGGCTAGCCTTTGAGTGTTCCATTCATCACTTTCCTGCTGTAAAACTGCTCAGCACTGAAGCCTTTTTTCTTCCACAGTGACAAAATAGATGTTGCTGGAATCCATGGAAAATTGGGTCAGTAAATCAGAAAACACTGATCTTTTTTAAACAAAGATCAAGTTTTGAGTCCTTTTAGTCCTTTTAACTCCTCAGACCAAAATGTGTGAATCATGGTTGATGAGAAATCAGATTTTTTTCCCTCACTTTTGATACCATTGTGCCCTCCCAGCTTTTTATCAAATCTATCATTTAATGAACTCTTTATTAAATCTAATAAGAGAATTTTCCATGAAACATTATTACTAACTGACTGAAAGAAAGTGTATTAGGCAGGATTCTCCAGAAAAGCAGGATCAGGAGACTCTTACAATCTCTCTGTCTATCTTTCTGTAACCCAGGAAGACCCTCTGGGGCCTTCTCAGGACTTAACCTTCCCCTTATCCTCTGATTTAGCTCCTCTCTGAAGTATCTAATCATATTTCCTGAGCTGTTTTACAAACATGCAGCCAAGATTTTAAAAGATACTTGCTCCTTGGAAGGCAAGCTGTGACCAACCTAGACAGCATATTAAAAAGCAGAGGCATTAGTTTGTCAACAAAGGTCCATCTAGTCAAAGCTATGGTTTTTCCAGTAGTCATGTATGGATGTGAGAGTTGGACCATAAAGAAAGCTGAGTGCCAAAGAACTGATGGTTTTGAACTGTGCTGTTGGAGAATACTCTTGAGAGTCCCTTTGGCATGCAAGGAGATCCAACCAGTCAATCCTAAAGGAAATCAGTCCTGAATATTCATTTGAAGGAATGATGCTGAACCTGAAACTCCAATACTTTGACCATTTGATGAAAAATGACTTCTTAGAAAAGACCCTGATGCTGGGAAATATTGAAGGCAGGGGGAGAAGGGGACAACAGAGGATGAGATGGTTGGATGACATCACTGACGTGATGGATATGAGCTTTGGTAAGCTACAGGAGTTGGTGATGGACAAGAAAGCCTGGTGTGCTGCAGTCCATGGCGTCACAAAGAGTAGGACACGACTGAGGGACTGAACTGAACTGAACTTTACAAATGTGAATCCCCTCCCCAATCATATGGAAATGTTAACTATTTAATGACCATGAGCACATAGCCCCAGTCCTCTTGAAGCCTGGGAGTGAGAATACTAAGCCACGTGGCATTGCCCTGTTACCTCACCATGAACCAATCAGAGAACTGTGCATGAGCTGATCATACAACCTGCACCCTTCTCCTTCCTCAGCTGCCTTTATTAAAATATTTTGTTGAAATCCTTTGGCAATTTGGTTTGTTTTTTTGGCACCTGAGCCATATGTCTCCTTGCATGACCCTGCAATAAATCATTCTGTTCTCCAAACTCTGATATTTTGGTTCATTTGGCCTTGCTGTGTATCAGGCACATTAACTTGCACTAATATCTACAGATATATAGGTATAGGCAGATATAAATCTCTCTATATATAGTGTGTGTGTATATAGATATACATATAAGTACATATACACACACATGTATAGATACAGATAGCAAGAGAGAAAGGCTACATATATTCACTTACAATGATTTATATATGAAAAGAGGGAGAAAATAATTACAAAAAATTGGTTCACATGATTATAGAGGCTGAAAAGTCCCATGAAATGTAGTTGACAAGTAAGAGATCCAGTAGAGCCAATGTTATAGCTCTAGTCTGAGCACGAATGACTGAGAAGTAGGAGAGCTGATGGTGTAAATTTCAAGCCTATAATACTAAGAAGATAGATGTCATAGCTCAAAGACAGACAGAGAGCAAATCCTCCTTTTCTCTACTTTTCTACTCTATTTAGGTCTTCAACAAATTGGTTGAGGGTCACTCACATTGGGGAAAACAATTTGATTTATTCATCCTACCAATTCAAATGTTAGTCTCCTCTAGAAACAACCTCACAGACATTCACAGAATCCTGTTTAATCCAATATCTGGATATATTGTGGCCCAGTCAAGTTAACATAGAACTAATCACAAAAAGACTCTGAAAAGTGGTTTTGTATAGAGGCACCTACTGAATGTGATAAAACATAACCTGTGTTAAGAGATGATGTTTATAGAGATAAGGAACAAATACTGGGTTCTCTAGAAAAGCATATTCTAGTACAAGCTATTTGGAATATAAACTTAAGGATATTCATTTAGAACAGACAAATATAGGAGGGAAATTGTAAGATGTAGATAAGAAAAAACTGTGGCTAACTGTGACAAGAATTTTTATTTTCCACTAGACACATAAAACATTTTTTCTCAGATAACAGATTTTCTTGATTTCCTCTGGTTAGAGCTTAAAGTGTTACTCTTCTCAGTAAAGCATTCATTGAATTTAATGGTAAATTGAAATCTCAGAGAACAAACAAACAAAAAACATATATTTTTTCCATCATATAATCAATAATCTGATTTAGTCATAAGTCTAAAAGATTTCTTCCTCCTAAGGTCTTGAAACATTATTTCCCCTTTTTTCTTTCTGCTAGCTGACTAAGAAAAACTGAAAGAGTAGAAATTTTTTTAAAATAATTTTCTGGATTCTTAATACATATTTTCTTAAAGTCTCATAGAAAGCATTTTGTAAGGCATCCAGGCCATAGTTACAAGCAGACAAGAATTTCACATAAATTTCTTAAGTCAAAAAATTAAGGAAGATTATCGAAGCCAACCAAAAGAGATGTTTAGCAGATAGATAAATCAATAAATGTTTAGGGAAACTTGACATCCCAATATAAAAATTGGCTTGATATCCTATACATTTATTTCTTTTCTAGGTCAAGTGTTCTTAACATTTTCCCAGTTATGGACTCTTTGGCAACTCTCAGGGAAAGCCAGTGGAAATCTCAGAAGACTGTTTTTAAACATACTGCTGCTGCTAAGACGCTGCAGTCATGTCTGACCCTGCACAACCCTATAGATGGCAACCCACCAGGCTCCTCTGTCTCTGGGATTCTCCAGGCAAGAATACTGGAATGGGTTGCCGTTTTCCTCTCCAATGCATGAAACTGAAAAGTGAAAGTGAAGTTTCAGTCATGTCCAACTCTTAGCAACCCCACAGACTGCAGCCCACCAGGCTCTTCCATCCATGGGATTCTACAGGCAATAATACTAGAGTGGGTTGTCATTTTTCTTCTCCATTAACCATACTAAAAGTATACGAGAAGCTAAAAATAAAGATGATGCTGTTAAAGTGTTGTATTCAATATGCCAGCAAATACAGAAAACTTAGCAGTGGCCACAGGACTAGAAAAGATCAGTTTTCATTTCAATCCCAAAGAAGGGCAATGCCAAAGAATGTTCAAACTGCTGCACAATTGCACTCATTTCACATGCTAGCAAAATAATGCTCAAAATTCTCTAAGCCAAGCTTCAACAATATGTGTACTAAGGACTTCCAGATATTCAAGCTGGATTTAGAAAAGGCAGAGGAATCAGGGAGCTGATTACCAACATCCCTTGGATCATAGGGCTTCCTTCATAGTTCAATTGGTGAAGAATCTGCCTGCATTGCAAGAGATCACAGTTCAATTCCTGGGCTGGGATGATACCTGAAGAAGGGATAGGCTATCCACTTCAGTATTCTTGGGCTTCCTTTGTGGTTAGGTTGGTAAAGAATCTGCTTGCAGTGGAGGAGACCTGGGTTCGATCCCTGGGTTGGGAATATCCCCTGGAGAAGGTAAAGGCTACCTAATCTAGTATTCTGGCATGGAGAATTCCATGGACTGTATAGTCCATGGGGTCACCAAGAGTCAGGCATGACTGAGCAAATTTCACTTTCATTTTCTGCTTCATTGACTATGGTAAAGATTTTGACTGTGTGGATCACAACAAACTGTGGAAAATTCTTAAAGAGATGGGAATACTAGACAAATATACTCAGCTCCTGCAAAATCTGTGTGCAGGAGAAGAAACAACAATTAAAATTAGACATGGAAAAATAGATTGGTTCAAAATTAGGAAAACAATATATCAAGCCTGTATATTGACACCTTGCTTATTTAACTTATATGCAGAATATACTTGCAAAATACCAGGCTGGCTGAAGCACAAGCTGGAATCAAGATTGCTGTGGAAATACCAATAACTTCAGATATGCAGATGACACCACCTCTATGGCAGAAAGTGAAGAGGAATTAAAGAGCCTCTTGATGAAAGTGAAAGAGGAGAGTGAAAAAGTTGGCTTAAAGCTCAACGTTCAGAAAACTAAGATCATGGCATCTGGTCCCATCATTTCATGGCAAATAGAGGGGAAAAAATACAAACAGTGACTTTATTTTATCGGGCTCCAAAATCACTGTAGATGGTGATTGAAGCCATGAAATTAAAAGACCCTTGGTTCTTGGAATAAAAGCTATGACTACCTAGACAGTATATTAAAAAGTAGAGACATTACTTTGTTGACAAAGGTCTGGTTAGTCAAAGCTATTATTTTTCACGTAGTCATGTATGGATGTGAGAGTTGGACCATAAAGGAGGTAGAAACCATAGAACTGATGCTGTTGAACTGTGGTGTTGGAGAAGCATCTTGAGAGTCTCTTGAATTTCAAGGGTATTCAATCACTCAATCCTAAAGGTAATCAACCCTGACTATTCATTAGAAGAATTGATGCTGAGGCTGAAATTGAATACTTTGGCCACCTGGCATGAAAAGCCACTTCATTAGAAAAGACCCTGATGCTGGGAAATATTGAGGGCAAGAGGAGAAGGGGATGGCAGAGATTGAGATTGTTGGATGGTGTCACTGATTCAATGGACATGAGTTTGAGCAAGCTTCAGGAGATGGTGAAGGATAGGGAAACCTGGTGTGCTTCAATCCACGGGGTCACAGAGAGTTGGACATGACTGAAGGACTGAACAATATCATCATTAAAATATGAGAGGAATCAGTAATATATTTATTGTGGAAGCCATAATAGTAGTACACTCAGATCTCACCATTCAGGAGAAAACCTGCTGTGAGAAGCACGTGGGGATTACATGTCCATTGATCTGACCTTCAAGATCCAGTGATCTCCTCCCATGCAATGACTGAGCACAACAGAGTTAATAGATTGGGATAGTCCCGCCCAGCTTGGAATTCCTCCAAAAATATTCCTTGTGCTATGGCTTCTCATGGATCTTCTCATGGCCAAGTCTTTCTTATAGATGCTCTGTAGCCTGAGGCTTTCTACCATCCTTTCTTCCTTTTCTCTCTACTATCACAGGTTTTGGATCAGCATCACCATATAACTATGTTTTTCTCCCTCTAATCCTTACCCTTTTATAAGTGTTTCTCTTAATTTTTCTTCTGTATTTTCAATTCTTTTTTGATATCTTTCTCTAGGAGAACCTAATCTGACACACTGGCTCATCATTAACTAGCTAATGACTTATGCTATTAATTCATCCAATAAAATAATCTAGGAAAGCTATCTAATAACTACATGAGTTCCTAAGTAATGACACTAAATTTATGCCAATGTTTCATCAACAACTGTAATATACTCTGCAAAAAATCTGTAGGTAGTATCACTGACAAAAGTTCAGGTAATATTATGTTGCATCTCAGGGATAATGTATTATTCCACATACAAGTAATTGACAGAAATGCTAAATTTTAGTACAAGGACAGTAAAAAATATTTTTCCTATCTGACTTTACAGATATGCTGAGCATCACCCAGGGATGTTCAAGGACTTTAGAAAGAAACTCTCCTTGAAGCAAAGAGTTTAGAATTTTGGTAAAAAGTTAAGGCCAATTTTATGTCAAGCTTCACTTACCTGAATTTTTAGCCAAAAATTCTTGCCTACAGAAATGCTGCAAAAATCTATGCTTGAGTTTTTCTTATTTTATTTATTTTCTTTTTAGTTTTTTTTTTCTATGTGTGGCAAAAATAGAGGAATATTCACCTATAATCTTCTATAATTTTAGCATAAATATTACTATTGTTTAAAATTTATATTAATGCATCTAAGTTTTCCAACATTTATAAGCTGTGTACAAATACATAGAGTAGGTTACTAAATTTCTCACACTAAATCTTCTACTTAATCTAAATGTTCTAACTTTCATCTTCTGCTTAAATTCAACCTAGTCGTTTACTTTCCTAAAAGATACATATATACACACACCACATCCCTTGTTATCTCCTCAATTTTAAGGATTATAGTCACATTTGTCACTTTTCAGACATGAACCTGAAGATGGCATATACTCAGAAATTTCTCAGAGAATAGTCACAGCTATAGCAATTTCATTCAAAAAGGATCCATGGAGAGATCAAAATCAACCTACAATATGATTTTTGTAAACAAACAAACAAACAAACAAATAAATAAAGAGTAGGGTTTCTAATGTTTTCATATTTGATTAGAACTTAAGTGTTGACTGAGATGTGGCCTCAGATCAACATAACTGGACATTCAGATGATAATTCAAAATTAGACTGCACAGAGAGCTCTTATTTCTACCTCATTGCCTCTGTAAACTTAGAACTTAGGGTTTCATTCCCATTATTCACATTTAACACATTAAATCTAGTCAGTAATGTCTATATTTTCTTTGAGGGTCATTAAAGCATCCTCACCTCACAGTTACTCGATAATTAAAATTCAAATTTGTCTTCATTTTTATTTAGCTGCTCATTTTGTTGCATCATGTATTCAGTCTCTATCAGGAATTAACACATTGAAATCAATAGCATATAATTTGTGTTCTCTGAACACAGAATCTTGTTTTTATCTTTATGCATCTCTCTCCTATTGAAATGTTGAGTAATTCTTATTATGAGCTTTGGTCCCTGGACTTTATTCTAACTTGTCAATCTCTTTCTCCTGACCTCTTTTGCCACTCTAGTCCACTTACATTTTAATTATTTCCTCTCTAGAATTCTTGACTGTCACAGAGCTCATTAAATACTCTCTTCAGTATTCCATTAAGTAGCACCCAATTGATTCATATAATTGTACACAAGCATGTTTCTTTGGAAACTGTAAAATATAATGCTATCCGATATTCTAAGATTGCATTGCTGAAGGTGTCTTGACTGATAAACTAAGTACTTCTAAATATCCTTGGCAAACAATAAGAATCAGTAATACTTTTAAGCACGATGAAACTGTGATTAAAGCAGCAAATTTTCATGTGTGCATTAAAGTTGGAAACTGGTAAGAAAGGTGTTATTACTGTCAAGGAAATCAATTTGGCATCTGCTGTAATAGCTCAGAAACTATTATCATTTCTTTCATTATATTTTAGATATAGAAAGCAACATTTTTCTGCTTATATTTTTCAGAGGAAATATAATTAGCTATCCTAGAAGTTCAATATTTAGGAATGTCAGGACCCTATTTCTTAGAAAAGAAATATTCACTGAGTTATATCTATAGGGACAATAAATCTGTTGGAGATAAGGCAAGAGAGGACTGAATATTCTACTCTATGCTTAACCGGCATAGAAGAGAGAGAGAGAAAAAAGTAGCAGTCTGACAAATACTATGAGGACGGGCCTGATTTAAAGTACTAACAATGCAGATGTTATATTTTTCATTATGCACAATTGTAAACAAACAAACAAACAAGCAAACTCTCAGTCTGTAATCTGAAAGAATGTTGGATAGTTTGAAACCAGAAGTCACTTCTTCCTATCAGTTCAGTTCAACCCAGTTCAGTTCAGTCGCTCAGTCATGTCCGACTCTTTGCGATCCCATGAATCACAGCACGTCAGGCCTCCCTGTCCATCAACAACTCCCGGAGTTCACTCAGATTCACGTCCATCGAGTCAGTGGTGCCATTCAGCCATCTCATCCTCTGTCATCCCCTTCTCCTCCTGCCCCCAATCCCTCCCAGCATCAGAATCTTTTCCAGTGAGTCAACTCTTCTCATGAGGTGGCCAAAGTACTGGAGTTTCAGCTTTAGCATCATTCTTTCCAAAGAAATCCCAGGGCTGATCTCCTTCAGAATGGACTGGTTTATTCCATATTATAGATATTGACTATTATAACTGTACCATGATGTAACTATCTCCATTAACATCACACTAGAGATTTCAGCCCAAAGAAAAAGAAAGGAAGCAACCCTTGGTATTATGGACACTGAAAGAACTTCATTAAAAATAAGTGAACTTTCTGTAATCACAATCTGACACTAGTTTCTGGTGCCTCAGGGAAAAAAAAATGCAGCTATACATGTTTATAAAGCAATTAACTTCTACTTAAAGCCTTGACTTTAAGAACTTAAAATCACAATGTTTAATATTTTCTCTAATTATAAAAACTGGGTTAATAAAATTGTTCCTTACAATTCAGGTGGGCAAGGAACATGGGGCAATGGAGTTCTTCTCCTGCAAGAGTCAGCAGATAACAGAAAAATACCATAATGAATATCAAAAACAGAACTCAGAAGATCATTTTCTTTTAACTTTTGGATAGTTGAACAAAACAATGTTGTGTGAGTTGTACCAAGATTTCTTACATCTACCTTTTCCTTTTACTATGTACTCCAAAACTACTATTTTTGAAAATAGTTTACTTCATATACTATGATGTATATATTTCAGTAACACTTGTATTATTTTAGCAACTTCTAAAAACAGATATCCATATAGGCTAAACACTCAAAGAGCCAAGTCTATACATTGTTGCTGAGATTTTATATAGTCTTTTGCTGTACCATGAAGTTCATAATGGCACTTCATTGCAGTTAAATAAAGAAAATCATATTTTATGTGAATGTGTATCTACAGTACTATTACACTTTAAAACAAATTCAGAACTTCTGGAATTGTAATAATACTTTAAATAATGATTACTACTGCTTTGGCACACTGCATGTAAAATACTTCTGCATATTCACACAAAAGCCACTTTAATAAACACATCATGATGTGTGAGAGAAACAGAACACTACTAAACTTAGCTATAAGACAATGTATGTATAGTGTTTTAAATATAGATAATGTAGAAATTTTACTCATCAGCAAAATAAAAATTCAAGTAGGTACTTTAATTTGGATAGGACCATGTTATTTAGTTGGACTAAACTACTTTGCTTTCTTGTGAAGTGTTTTGTGTCAGGGATATAGTTAACATCTAACTCATTAAGTAACTTTCTGTAAAAGCAGCACCATTAGTGTGAGATGTTCAGCATTTGACTGTAAGTTGTTATAATTGCATGCCAAGAAAGTCAAAGAGGTGTAACAAATTTTTGATAGTTTCTAACTACTGTTTCTAGCAATTAGAAGTAAAAGATTTCGTCAATTAACAAAGTTTCTTCTAACTAGTGATTAAGTTATAATACGATTTAATTCACTAGATAGATTCCAGCTACATAATAAGTGCAATCAAGGTCCCTGTAATCCATGCAAAAAAAAAATCAAATTTATTGATAAGAGAAAAAAGTATTTTGACTTAGGAGCTCAATCAATAAATATATAATAAAATCTAAAAAAAAAAAAAACTCACCTCCAAAATTAAGATAGATTTCAACCTGGCCCAACAAAATAACACTTTATCCCACAAGTATGATAAAATGGGAAGACACTTATTTATGATTTTCAGAGGTTTTATCGTAATGTATATTTGCCTTTTAGCTAAGTCACTTCCGTTGTGTCTGACTCTGTAACCTCATAGAAGGCAGCCCACCAGGCTCTGCCATCCCTGGGATTTTCCAGGCAAGAACATTAGAGTGCATTGCCATTTCCTTCTCCAATGTATGAAAGTGAAAAGTGAAAGGAAAGTAGCTCAATCATGTCTGACTCTTAGTGACCCCATGGACTGCAGCCTACCAGCCTCCTCCATCCATGGGGTTTTCCAGGCAAGAGTACTGAAATGGGTAATGATTGCCTTCTCTCTCTGCCTTTAGTTTTCTTTTTATTTCTTATACTCCCAAACTTTATACATTATAAAAATAGGAAAACTCTGTTTAATCTGAAATTTTCTTTCCAAGGTACTCTGAAACATGATTACATTGAAGTTTCAGATCCTTCTTTTGTGAACTAAGTGAATTAAAATATAAATACTGTAAGACTTTTTAATTAATTTTATTGTTTAGGCAGTGTGGAAAAGGTCTAGGCACTGTTCCAACTGAGGAGGATTTGTCCCAGAAGAACTAAAGAGACTCTCAATGAAAATGAAAGAGGAGAGTGAAAAAGTTGGCTTAAAATTCAACATTCAAAAAGTAAGATCATGGCATCTGTTCCCATCACTTCGTGGCAAATAGATGTGGAAACAGTGGAAACAGTGAGAGACGTTATTTTGGGGGGCTCCATAATCACTGCAGATGGTGACTGCAGCCATAAAATTAAAAGATGCTTCCTCCTTGGAAGAAAAGCTATGACTAACCTAGACAGCATATTAAAAAGCTAGACAGCATATTAAAAAGCAGTGATATTACTTTGTCGACAAAAGTCCATCTAGTCAAAGCTATGGTTTTTCTGGTAGTCATACACAGACATGAGAGTTGGACTATAACAAAGGTTGAGCACCAAAGAATTGATGCTTTTGAACTGTGATATTAGAGAAGACTCTTAAGAGTCCCATGGACTGCAAGGAGATTCAACCAGTCAGTCCTAAAGGAAATCAGTCCTGAATATTCATTGGAAAGAATGATGCTGAAGCTGAAATTCTAAACTTTGGCCACCTGATACGAAGAACTAACTGATTGGAAAACACCCTGATGCTGGGAAATATTGAAGGTAGAAGAAGGGGACGACAGAGGACGAGATGGTTGGATGACATCACTGATGCAATGGAAATGAGTTTGAGCAAGCTCCAGGGGTTGGTGATGGACAGGTAAGCCTGGCTTCCTGCAGTCCATGGGGTTGCAGAGTCAGAAACAGCTGAATAACTGAAATGAACCATCCCAGATTTAGAAAAAATATAAACTTAAGCAATCTTTAGGCTTAATGCTTAGGTTTAAAGGGAAAACTACATTTCCACTAAATTCATATCAAATAAATGAAGATTAAAAACATACATATAGGTGTTTTCATATACATATTTCTAAATATCTCAGTGGGGATAAGGCTTAAGAAAACTAAAAGGCACAAGATACCTCTTCTTCTTGGCTTCTCCCTGTGTTTTTGTGGGTTACAGTGACTTCATCCATTATGAAACTGTGGTTCACTCTTAACTGACTTTACTCACTTTTCCGTGGCCCTTTCTCCATCTGCTATGATGTTGACTGAAATGGTTCATACACATACCTTATGTGTGTCATATTGAATCAAACAATTTATAAATAGAGAGTCTTTCATTGATTTGAAGTTTTGAGAAAAAATCATGTGAGGGAGAAAGTTGTATAGCTTATAGCATGGCTTAAGATCTAAAGCTTTGTATCACTGACCACTGCCTACCCTTCCAATCACACCTAGTGCCACTCACTCTGTATATTTCAACACTCAACTTCCACTGAATTTCTGGCAATTTTTTAGACATTCCAATTTTTTTTTTACACATATTAGATCACCATCTATTCTTTAAACTCCCACCACTCTTTTCCAAACATTTTTCCTCTAGGTTAGTTATTCTTTGACTTCAGAATAAAAGTTATTTTCTTAGAGACCTTCTCAACCTTTCATATTAATTAGATATCTTTATCATTTTTTCTCATAATAGAGGGGTATGTTTCCAGCCTTTCATTATAATCATTTGGAAGCAAAACTATACCAATATATGTTAATGTATGATTGACTACCACTTCCAACTTGAAAACAAATACATGACTAAAGGAATATTCCTAATTTTTTTCCTAAATACTATGCAGTGCCTAATAAAGTCTTTTCCTAAATGGAACACCCAGAAATGATACCTGTGAGTGTCTATAAAATCTCTAACTTGAGGTCACCTTTATTCTTTTTTTTTTTTTTTTTTTGTGGTGTTGGTTTAGTGGCTGTTTCCAACTTTTTGTGACCCCATAGACTATAGCCCACCAGGTTCCTCTGTCCATGGGATTTTCCAGGCAAGAATACTGGAGTGGGTTGACATTTCCTTCTCCAGGGGAATCTTCCCCACCTGAGGATTGATCCTGGGTCTCCTGCATTGCAGGCAGAGTCCAGCACAATCCAAACATTGCAGGCAAAGCCCAGACCAATTCCAACTAAGTCCAGCTCAAGTCAAAAATCTAATCTCCTAAAATGTACACTGCATCTTCAGCCTCACAACTATCAACTACATACATACCATTAGTTTTCCTGGTCAAGAGCCAAAAGAATGTCCCTAAATATCATCTACTTATGTGGATAAAAGTAACTGAAACCTCAAATAATCATATTTTCAAGTACCATGGAAATTAATTATAATACTAAAAGCATTAATAAGATTATACAATTTTTAAAATATATAAAATTTTCTGGGGGTCTAAGAAATGAAAATAAAATGAAAAGGAAAGATACACTATGATAAAAACTCTAAAGTCATAGCTTACTGTGATCAGCCCTAGCTACATTATTCAACATCCAGCTACAGGTTGATCATGATAAACAGGAATATTAGACATCTTATAACTTCCATAAAATGGTTTTATTGCATTCCTGATAACTTTGCATGATGTCTGAAACACTTTCAGAGACCTTTAGCAACTGGTTCAGCTTTTCCAGCATCTGAGGCTTCTCTTTTCCCTGTAACACTTACCTACATTGACTTCTATTCTTTGCACTACTTAATTCAGTTAACTTGCTATATTATCAATTGATTAATGAATTAATTCAGTAAGAAAATAATACCTAGATTGTTCAAGACACTTTTGCTACATGTTTGGCATACCAGAAAAGAACATATTCTTGGTACCCCAAGAACAATAATGGATGGGAGTGTTGGACTATAAAGAAAGCTGAGCGCCGAAGAATTGATGCTTTTGAACTATGGTGTTAGAGAAGACTCTTGAGAGTCCCTTGGACTGCAAGAAGATCCAACCAGTCCATCCTAAAGGAGATCAGTCTTGGGTGTTCATTGGAAGGACTGATGTTGAAGCTGAAACTCCAATACTTTGGCCACCTGATGCGAAGAGCTGACTCATTTCAAAAGACCCTGATGCTGGGAAAGGTTGCGGGCAGGACGAGAAGGGGATGACAGAGGATAAGATGATTGAATGGCCTCACCGACTCAATGAACATGAATTTGGGTGAATTCCAGGAGTTGGTGATGGATAGGGAGACCTAGCATGCTCCATTTGATGAGGTCACAAAGAGTCAGAGATGACTGAGCTACTGAACTGAAGAACAGTAATGAAGGACACACAATTCTACAATCACATCATATCTAAGATTCAAATGGAAACTGAACTCAATGAACATGAATTTGGGTGAATTCCAGGAGTTGGTGATGGATAGGGAGACCTAGCATGCTCCATTTGATGAGGTCACAAAGAGTCAGAGATGACTGAGCTACTGAACTGAAGAACAGTAATGAAGGACACACAATTCTACAATCACATCATATCTAAGATTCAAATGGAAACTGAAGTCTAATTGATAAAGTTGAGAGAAGCTCATAGCAGGAGGCATGCTTAACACGAGACATAAAGAATAAGTTATGATATTTTCAGGGGTTGGTGTTATGGGGAGTATATGTAAAGCAGAAGTAAATACTCAGAGGAAAGGCACAGAGAGTACTACAGTACAGACAGAGGCAGTCAAGAAACTAAAGTGTTATCGCAAGTAAAAATCTTAGGTGAACTATAAACAGCTCAAGATAAGTCATGCAAAGCCCACAGGTGATGCAGTGTTATTGAAGAATTTTACACAATAGGATAATATAAACCAATTTTTGTATTAGAAATTTCACATGAACAAAAACACTGAGTTGAGTTACACGTTGAGCTGGGAAAGAGACTCCAACAAAAGACAAAGGCAATGTGTTGCTACAGTACAGGCAAAATTATCAAGGTTCTGAGTTATGACAGTATGTGTGGAAATGAATAAGGTGTGTATTTAGAAAGACAAAGGATATTTAATCAATGAAACATGGTGGTCAGCTAATCATGGAGAATGGAGGTGGAATGACAAGGACAGAGTAAACTCAGTTATAGTGATGCCAATGGAAAATAAGAAAAGAATACTGAAAGATTTACTTCTCCCAATAAATATTTTAGGTTTTCTTTTAACACGTTGAATTTGATGTGGCTAAAATCATCCAGCAGATATACTTATTAGTTAGTTAGACCCATACATCTGTTTTCTAAATATAAATGAGAATTTGAAGGCATTGACTTCCAGAGATAGAACATAAAATCCACAAAGGCTCTTTCAGAGAAAGTGGGCAAATAAATTACAAAATGACTGGTAAAAAACATGCATTCAGACAACATACATTTTAAAGACACAACATAAGAAAAACACCTTCTGGAATTGAAGTGGCCTCCCATACAGGACACAGTAACAGAAGCACTGGGATCCACTGGAGAAACTAATTTTTAAGAGGAGCCTGTCAGTTAGAACTAGAATGGAGTAGTATCCAAAATCCTATTCATTCTTAAAATCTCAAGCTCATATTCCCCCTTTTTTTTTTTAGTGTAGTATGTACTGAACAGAGTGGAATGTTCCAGTGCTCCAAAGCTCCAGTTATGTTATCACCATCTTTACTTTATTATTATTATTTTTTAATATAAATTTATTTATTTTAATTGGAGGTTAAATTACTTTACAATACTATATTGGTTTTGCCATACATCAACATGAATCCGCCACAGGTATA
>SJYC01065808.1:0-13484 GCA_006408675.1 Madoqua kirkii | reverse complement strand
TTTTTTTTTTTTTCTGTACAGTTTTTCTGTATATCCTTGCCATTTCTTCTTAATATCTTCTGCTTCTGCCAGGTCCATACAATTTCTTTCCTTTACTGAGCCCCTGTCTCTTATACACATCTAGATGTGTATAAGAGACAGACTAAGTACTCTGTGACATTTTTTCTCCTAAGAATATTCCCAGTTTAAAAATGAAGACTTAATTTTGAAATAATATTTTCATATAATTAACTATAAATTTATATGTTTGTATAGTATATATTTATATGGCAGGAATTGAGCTGTGTTTGCAGGAACTAAATTTTGCCATTTAGTTTTTTAATTGTCCATACAGAAAAATAATCACAGTTCTTGATGTCTTACTGAGCTCATATTATAACAATCTTTTTTAATTTTGTATATTTATACAAAGGCTGTAGTTCAGTATGAAACTTCAATTCTTTGGTCCCCAATCTAAGCATGATATAGAATATAGACATTGTTTTAAAAGTGTCAGCTTCAAAATATTCAGACAGAAAAGAGTGCCAAAAATCTAATAACTGTTGTGTGGTATTTAAATGATTGTGATGGGCTTTATAAGGCATTTAATCTCCATGCTTGAGTCTACATGACATAAACCATCTGGCTGAAAAACCAATAATTTAGCTAGTCATCTGGGGATTTCATTTAAGTACGGATATATCTGAAAAAATAAGTTTAGCTTCTCTTTTTAATTTGAATGTCATGTCTGTATAAGAAAGTGCTATTGTTACAATATATTCAAGAATTTGCTGAAACATAAATCTCAAAAATTAACATTTTCCATATGATATCATTTCTAACATAGACTTATTTATGCTTACTTTTTTGATGTTACTCTTCAACAAATGTTCACTGACTATACTTTTTAAATTATTTCTAGTATTAGAAAATGTTATATACACAAATGCAGTGTCCATTTGAGCCAGGCTCTAATACAGCAGTATATATCATTTTCTGTAATATATTCTATTTTGTAATATTTATATATCTAATGTGTTCAGAAAAGTTAATCTATGACATTTGAAATAATTGTACTTGAACTTAAACATAAGTTATGTTAAAACAATTACCCTGACATTGTTGTGGGGCTCAGTCGATCAGTTTGTGTCTGTCTGACTCTTTGCAACCCCATGGACTGTAGTACAACAAGCATTCCTGTCCTTCACCATCTCCCAGAGCTTACTCAAACTCATGTCCATTGAATCAGTGATGCAATCCAACTATCTCAGCCTCTCTTGTCCCCTTCTTCATCTGCCAGCAATCTTTCTCAGCATCAGGGTCTTTTCCAGTGAATCAGCTCTTCATATTAGGTGGTCAAAGTATTGGAGCTTGAGTTTCAGCATCAATCCTTCCAATGAATATTCAGGACTGATTTCCTTTAGAATTGACTGGTTTGATTTCCTTGCTGTCCAAAGGACTCTCAAGAGGCTTCTCCAATATCAAAATGCAAAAGCGTCAATTCTTCAGCGTTCAGCTTTCTTTACGGTCGTGCTCTCACATCCATACATGACTACTGGAGAAACAATTTGACTATATGGATCTTTGTGGGCTAAATAATGTCTCTGCTTTTGAATATGCTATCTAGGTTGATCATAGCTTTTTTTCCAAGGAGTAAGTATCTTTTAATTACATGGCTGCAGTCACCATCTGCAGTGATTTTGGAGCCCAAGAAAATAAAGTCCATCACTGTTTCCATTTTTTCCTCATCTATTTGCCATGATGTGAAGGGACCAGATGCCATGATCTTCGTTTTTTGAATGTTGGTTTAAACCAGCTTTTTTTACTCTCCTCTTTTACTTTCATCAAGAAACTCTTTAGTTCCTCTTGACTTTCTGCCATAAAGGTGGTGTCATCTGAATATCTGAGGTCACTGATATTTCTCCAGGCAGTCTTGATTTCAGCTTGTGCTTCATCCAGTCCAGCATTTCAAATGATGTACTCTGTATATAAATTAAATAAGCAAGGTGACAGTATACAGCCTTGATGTAATCCTTTCCCAATCTGGAACTGGATCATTGTTCCATATCCAGTTCTAACTGTTGCTTCTTGATCTGCATACAGATTTCTCAGGAGGCAGGTAAGACAGTTTGGTATTCCCATCTCTTTAAGAATTTTCCAATTTGTTGTGGTGCATACAGTCAAAGGCTTTTGCATAGTCAGTAAAGCAGAAGTAGATGTTTTTCTGGAATTTTCTTGCTTTATTTATGATCCAGTGTATGTTGGCAATTTGATCTCAGGTTTCACTGCCCTTTCAAAATCCAGCTTGAACATCTGCAAGTTTTCGGTTCATGTAATGTCGAAGCCTGGCTTGCTTCAACATTTTGAACATATTTTGCTAGCTTTGGGGCTTCCCTGATAGCTCAGTTGGTAAAGAATCCACCTGCAATGCAGGAAATGTTGGTTCCATTCCTAGGTCAGGAAGATCCAGTGGGTAGGGGTTAGGCTACACATTCCAGTATTCTAGGGTTTCCCTTGTGGCTCAGCTGGTAAAGAGTCCACCTGCAGTTTGGGAAACTTGGGTTTGGTCCCTGGGTTAGGAAGATCCCCTGGAGAGGGGAGCAGCTACCCACTCTAGTACTCTGGCCTGGAGAACTCCATGGACTGTATAGTCCATGGGATCACAAAGAATTGAACACAACTGAGCAACTTTCATTTTCACTTTTCTTTGCTAACATGTGAAATGAGTACAATTGTGTGGTAGTTTGAACATTTTTTGGCATTGCCCTTCTTTAGGATTGGAATGAAAACTGACCTTTTGCAGTTCTGTGGTCACTGCTGAGTTTTATGGAGTGCAGCACTTTCACAGCATCATCTTTTAGGATTTGAAATAGCTCAACTGGGATCCCATCACCTCCAGTAGCTTTGTTAATAATGATGCTTCCTAAGGCCCACTGACTTCTCACTCAAGGATGTCTAGCTCTAGGTAAGTGATCACATCATTGTGGCTATCTGGATCCTTAAGGTGCTTTTTTTTTTTTTCTGTACAGTTTTTCTGTATATCCTTGCCATTTCTTCTTAATATCTTCTGCTTCTGCCAGGTCCATACAATTTCTTTCCTTTACTGAGCCCATCTTTGCATGAAATGTTCCCTTGGTATCTCTAATTTTCTTGAAGAGGTCTCCAGTCTCTCCCATTCTATTTGTTTTCCTCTATTTCTCTGCATTTTTCACTTTAGGAAGGCTTTCTTATCTCTCCTTGCTATTCTTTGAAACTATGCATTCAAATGGGTATATCTTTTCTTTTCTCCTTTGCCTTTCATGTCTCTTCTTTTCTCAGCTATTTGTAAGGCCTTCTCAGACAACTATTTTGCCTTTCTGCATTTATTTTTCTTGGCAATGGTTTTGATCAATACCTCCTATACAATGTTAGAAACCTCAGTCCTTAGTTCTTCAGGCATTCTGTCTATCATATCTAATCCCATGAATCTACTTTTCACTTTCATTGTATAATCACGAGGGATTTGATTTAGGTCATACCCAAATGCCCTAGTGGCTTTTCCTACTTTCTTCAATTTAAGTCTGAATTTTGCATTAAGGAGTTCATGATCTGAGACACAGTCAGCTCCTAGTCTTGTTTTTGCTGACTTTATAGAGCTTCTCCATCTTCTCCATCAATCTGTTGATGTCCATGTAACATTACCTAACTATATCCCCTTTAATGATTTGAACTGTTGACATTCTACCTTCAAACAGATGGTACTTTACCTTACAAATAGGCACTTTAAGGACAAAATACATAAACTAAATGTGTACTAAGAAATATGAGTGAAATCTCTGTAGCAAATTGTAATTTCCTTTTAAGGGTTAGGATAATAGTAGCAATGACTGAAGACTAATGCACAGAGAAAGAAATTATTACTAAATTACAAAAGAAATACAAATGTTAGGGGAAATAACTAGGAAAGTCATAATATATTAATAATCTTCCAAAGGTAGAAGGAAATGAAAAATAGATTGGAAGATTATACCTAAGACATAATAAAAATAGATGATACAGCAAAATATAAATGAGAAAAAAACAAATGTTTACCTTTCATTTTTTTCCCTTTAAAATCAGGTACAAACTATAATTTTTAAAGTGAAAATCTCATATAATGATAAAATTGAGTGCCTTTGAGAGATACAGACCTGAGTGTGCAAGCAAGCTTAGAAATTAATAAGGTATGGTATTTTTTATTATGACATTTTAAAAGCAGTCTAATTTTCATAGTAAAATTGAGGAGAAAGTACAGAGGTTTCCCATATACCCCCACCTCCACACATTTCTAAACAGTGTAGCAATATCTTTCACCAGAGTGCTGAATTTTTAGTAATCGATGAACATATAGTGATCATAATCACCCTGAGTAAACAATTTATATTATGGTTCACTCTTGGTATTATACATTCTGTTGGTTCAGATAAAGGTAGAGTGACATGCATCCATAATTGTAGCATGATACAGAGTATTTTCATTACTAAAAATTGTCTGTGCTTTGTCTATTCATTCTTCCCATTATCCTCACTCTAGGAATTCACTGAATTTTTTATTGGTCTCCATTGTCTTGTCTTTTCCAGATTGTCATATAGTTAAAATAATAGGATATGTAGACTTTTCAGATTGGTTTCCTTTGCTTCATAATGTGCATTTAAGATTCCTCTGTGTTTTATGTTTGATAGCTCATTGATTTCTAGCACAAAATAATATTTCATTATTTGAATGTACCACACTTTAATCACTTACCGAAAGACATCTTTGTTGCTTCTAAGTTTTGCTAATCATGAATAAAGCCACTGTAAACATCCATGTGCTGGTCTCTGTGTGGACATAAATTTCATATTCTTTGTTAAATAACAAGGAGTGCAATTTCTGGCTCATATGGTGATGAAGTTGTTTTAAGACCACCAAACTGACTTCCAAAGTGACTGAAGCAGTTTTAATTCCCATGAGCCATGAATGAGACTTCCTGTACATTTCAGCAGCACATGGTGTTATCTGTGTTCTGGATTTAAGATCCCCTGGAAAAGGAAATAGCAATCTGCTTGCCATTCTAATATGACACCTAATGCCATCCTAGAATTCTTACCTGGAAAATCCCGTGGACAGAGGAGCCTGGTGTGTCACAGTTCACGTGGTTGCAGAGTCAGACATGCCTGTGAGACTAACAACAGGCAGGTAGAAGAATCTCATTGTTGTTTTAATTTGCATTTCCTTGATGACATATGATATGAAGCTTCTTTTCATATGCTCATTTGCCATCTGCAGATCTCTTTTGGTGAGATCTGTTCAAATTTTTGCTCATGTTTTAATTTGGTTGTTCTCTATTGATAGGTTTTCTTTACATTCAACGCTGTTTTGGCTATACTGGATCTTTTGCCTCTCCACAGAACTTTAAAATCAGCTTACCAATATCTCAAAATAGCTATGATTTTGATTGGGTTTTCATTTAATCTAAAGATCAAGTTGGGGAGAACTAAAAATCAAGGAAGAACTTCCTGACAATATTGGGCTTCTCTATCAACATTCATAAGCGTGAACTATTTCTTCAGGTGTTTTTTTTTTTTTTTTTTTTTTTAATTAGAGAAATTCTCAGTCATTGCTCTTTTAAATATTTCTCTTCCATTTCTCTTTTTCTTCTCCTTTTGGTGTTCAGTTACACACATTATATGCTTGTTCTGTATTATTTGTCTATTCTGCTTTGTTATTTATAATTTTTATTCTTTTTGCTTTTCAGTTTTGAGGATTTTGGTATTTGATAACACATACTTCAAGAATGTGGGTGGTTTGAAGAAGAAAGGAGAAAAAAATAGAAATTACAAGCAAGTAAAACACCTAATTCTCTTCCAATACAAAAAAAGACCAGGATTTGGGAGAGGGGGGTTAGAATTCACTACTTTAAAAAGCTTTGAGATTGATACCATTCTTAGTGTTAGGCATGTTTAATTAAAAAGTAAAATAAGAAAAGAGTATAAAGGTGGGAGAGAAAATAAAATTTCAGAAATAAATTTGTAGATATTGGAATCAAGTGACAATTTTCAGAGGCCATATTACAAAGATGTGGAAAGGATAAGAAGGGGAAAACTGAGTTAGATGAGTATATGAATAGAGAAGTTGAAGGCAGTAATTCAGATGAGGATGAATGAACAAAATCTAGATGTTGGAATGGACATATGTTATGATGAGAAACTCTGAAACATAAAATAGACAAAGACATATCTTGCTTAGTCACTGGGTCTCACAATTTTCCAGACATACAAATACAAAAAAGTTACAAACATGAGGGAAACAAACCATATAGCATCAGAATTCAACATGGTAGTAGTGAATCATAGAAAATAATGGAGTGTTTTGATTATCATATCCAGCCATTAGTTAATTTAATGGAAAGAAACACATTTTCAACTATAAAACTTCCTTTGGAAAACAAAATGATTAGTAAAAGACGAACACAAATATAAACATATGGGCTGATAGCTTGTGGTAAAAAGATTAGTATGAGACCATGGTTTCAGAAAAGATTACTAGTACCAGGTAGTAATAATATTGCCTAACATAAGGAAAAAAAGATAGATGTTAATTTGTGATTTGTGAATGCTAGTAACCTGTATTCATAGAGAAGAAAAAATTACAACTATCTAAAATATTTTTAAAATGCAATTTAATATCTCTAAATTCTTAATGTTTTAAAATTGATTTTTTTAACCTTTGAAATTAAAGGAATTAATATCTCCTGGGTGATGAAATATGCATGCAAAATGTAACAGTTCCTTTCATCTCACCACAGGTTTCTTCTCCTATATTAAATGACAAATTAAAGCACAATTTTAACAATTCTATCATTTTTATTATAAAGCAGCATGTATGCTGCTGCTGCTGCAAAGTCACTTCAATCATGTCCGACTCTGTGCGACCCCACAGACAACAGCCCACCAAACTCCCCCGTGCCTGGAATTCTCCAGGCAAGGACATTGGAGTGGGTTGCCATTTCCTTCTCCAATGCATGAAAGTGAAAAGTGAAAGGGAAGTCGTTCAGTCGTGTCCGACTCTTAGCGACCTCATGGACTGCAGCTCACCAAGCTCCTCCATCCATGGGATTTTCCAGGCAAGAGTACTGGAGTGAGGTGCCATTGCCTTCTCCGAGCATGTATAATATAATCTAATTCATATGCCCTTATCTTTATACATGAAGAAATTCAGCGAGTCATCAGCTTAGCCGCTCAATAATTTTTCCTATCAAGATATATAGTGCTCTTCCATGAACTGTGGAAGATATAAAAAATAAGAACCATCTATCCTTTATATCATAGATTTACATGGAAATATTAAATATCAACAGTATGAAATTTATTATTAAACTAGTTACAAAGTATTATCAGTTCAGACAAAAGGTGCATATATATTCCATCAAAAAATTATACATGATGGATACAAAACTAAAAGACCTATAAAAATAAGGAAAATGCAGAATTTCCTAAGTGTATTGTGATTTTGAGACTGGGGTGTTTATTGGTTGTGCAATAATGAGCTATAGGCAAAGAGTTATTGGTGTATAAAATAAAGAGATATTTTTGTACTTTTAACTGGAAGTTCACCTAGTAGCATACAGAAATTCAATGAAAAGAGAAGTCTTATTCTTTCTCTCCTCTATGTCTTCCATTATATTTACATCAAGTTAAAGCTAACAGTTTCTGAGAAATCTAAAGTATTCTAGTAGCTTTGGGATTCATGTGTTTCCTTTTATTTTTTATGTCAACCAGAAAGAAAGGGCAATTCTTCCATCTGAAAAGATCAGGAAATATTCTTCTGAAACAGTCAACAAATGTTTCTTAGTCTTTTGCACATTGAACCAATTATCATGGCCAATAAGATGGGAAGTAGAATCTCATATGGCAACTTGTGATTTCTTCTGGGTTCAAATTACATATATTACTTAATAAATGATGTCACTCATCAGTGCCAAACTGGTTTTCTCAACAATAAAAAAGAAATGACACCAGACTGTTATCAGGGACCATTACCATGATATATTTTTGCCTGATTCACCAAAGTCCTGGATGGTACAGCAGACAAGAGAAGTATTTATTATATACAATCATGCTCAATAAGACTCAATAAAGCTGTCAGGTAATAATGCTTTGTGTTATGCTGGAAGATAGTATTGGCCAGTGGAAGGAAAAAGTGTGCCAATAAATTACATGGATAGTGAAAAAACTTGTTTAGGCTCATTGATTCATATGTTTTTTTTTTTTTTTAATTTTAATCTTGCTTAAGAAAAAAGATTATCTCAAAAAAATATTTTGTACTTAAAATCATTGCATTATTATTGTATAGATATCATACTATTATCTATGTTTCTATTTGTGTATTAAATCTAAAGAGACAAAAGGGAAAGCTTATTGAATAAATGTCACTATGTACTATTTATGTTGTAAAGTATAGTAGTTGAATATCACTGACTAAAGATGGACAGCTTAATGAAGTTATATTAAAATTATGAATGGAAATTTTGGCAAGTCCCATTTGGAAGGAACACCCAGAAATCTTATCACACTAAATCTGAACAAAAATAAATCTTTCTGGGAAAGTGCTAATGTGACATTAAACACGACCTTTTAAGCAACTGATTGAAATGCAAGTTTTTTTTTTTTTTAAACAGTAAAGCTAAATAATGTCACATCAAATAGTGTATCAATTTATGTCAGTTTCATTAGAAGTGCATAATTAAATTTTTCCTTCAGTGTATTATTAGTTTAGAATGTATGTTTATATGGTTCTGGGTTTCCCTAGTGGTTCAGATGGTAAAGAATCTGCCTGCAAGGCAGGAGACCTAGATTTGATATCTGGTCATGAATTCCCCTAGTGAAGGGAATGGCTACAAACTCCAGTAATCTTACTGAGAGAATTCTTGGATAGAGGAGCCTCAAAGCTATGGTGTTTCCAGTAGTCATGTGCAGATATGAGAGTTGGATGATAAAGAAGGCTGCTGCTTCTGCTGCTAAATTGCTTCAGTCATGTCCATCTCTGTGCAACCCCATAGATGGCAGCCCACCAGGCTCCCCCATCCCTGGGATTGTTCAGGCAAAAATACTGGAGTGGGTCGCCATTTCCTTCTCCAGTGCATGAAAGTGAAAAGTGAAGTCACCCAGTTGTGTCCAACTCTTAGTGACCCCATGTACTCCAGCCCACCAGGCTCCTCCATTCATGGGATTTTCCAGGAAAGAATATTGGAGTGGGGTGCCATTTGCTTTCCCCGGATAAAGAAGGCTGAACACCAAAAATTTATGCTTTTGAACTGTGTTACTAGAAGAAGACTCTTGAGAGTCCCTTGGACTGCAAGGTGATCAAACCAATCAATCCTAAATGAGGTCAACCCTGACTCTTAATTGAAAAGACTGATGCTGAGGCTGGAGCTACAATATTTTGGCCACCTGATGCAAAGAGTTAACTCATTGGAAAAGACCGTGATTTGGTGAAAGATTAAAGGTAGGATGAGAAGTGAGTGACAGAATGTTGGATGGCATCATTGACTCAACGGGCATGAGTTTGAGCAAACTCCAGAGTATAGTGAAGGACAGGGAAACCTGGGCTACTGCAGTCCATGGGTTTGCAAAGAGTCAGACATAGTTTAGTAACTGAACAACAGCAATAATAAGTTTAGAAATCAGAGTATAAGTCCTCTAATTTACTTTTTTTTTTTTCAAAGTTTTTTGGGTATTCTAGCTCCTCTGAACGGTCATATAAATTTTAGAATATTTTTAATAATTTAATTGAATAATTTGTCAATATAAATAACTTTCCTATGTTTTATGAGATATTTTCCCCTAAGTGACTCATATTTCTCATGGTATTATAAAGGGATTAAAAAAATTATGTATTTATTTGGCTGCACCAAATAAATGGCACATGGAATCTGTAGCTGTGGCACGTGGGATCTAGTTCCCTGACCAGGGACTGAACTCAGGCTCCCTGCATTAGGAACACAGTCTTAGCCACTGGGTCAACAGAGAAGCTCCCTAAAAGGGATTTTTAAGCTTTTAATTTCTGATTGTTCACTGATAGTATATAAATAAAATTTTTAAATGATTGCTTTTGCATCCAAGAAACTTTCTAAATGTAAATTGATTAATTCTAGTATCTTTTTGTAGACCCCTTTGGATTTTATAGGCAGTAAACATGTGGTTTGCATATAACAATAGTTTTACTTCTTCCTTTACCATATGAATGAATTTTATTTTTTATTACACTGAATAGAACCTCCAATATAATGTAAAATAGAAGTGGTAAGCATTGGCATCTTTATACTATTCCTTATCTCAGGGGCGAGTATTTCAGAATTATATCATTAAGTATAATGTGAGCTTTACATTTTTCCTAGATGCACTTAACAGGCTGAAGAATTTCCCCTTTATTCCTAGTTGGCTGAACTTTTTTTACAGAAAATAGTGTTCTATTTTACATCTAATGACATGTGCATATGGATTTTCCCCCCTTTTTTCTATTTTCTTCAATAGAGTCTTCATGTTTCACTTGAGTTCTTTCTTCTTGCACTATAGCTTAGAAACTTCTTCCTCAAGGCAGCAAATTTGAGCAATGATAAAGCTATCTCTGTTGTTTCCCATCTCAGGAATTATTTCCTTTCAGCCCTTGATGTCCAATGTCTTAAGAACCACTGTTTCCAATCTTTTCTTTTTTTCTTTTTCTTTTTTTAATTTTTGTTTGTTTTATGGTTGTGTTAGTCAGGAAAATAAGCCCAGGTCTAGCTATCCTATTTTGATGGTAGGTAGAAATCTGTATGCAGGTCAGGAAGCAACAGTTAGAACTGGACACGGAACAACAGACTGGTTCCAAATAGGAAAAGGAGTATGTCAAGACTGTATGTTGTCATCCTGCTTATTTAACTTATATACAGAGTACATCATGAGAAACATTGGCCTGGATGAAGCACAGGCTGGAATCAAGATTGCTGGGAGAAATATCAATAACCACAGATATGCAGATGACACCACCCTTATGGCAGAAAGTGAAGAGGAGCTAAAAAGCTTCTTGACGAAAGTGAAAGAGGAGAACGAAAAGGTTGGCTTAAAGCTCAGCATTCAGAAAACGAAGATCATGGCATCTGGTCCCATTACTTCATGGGAAATAGATGGGGAAACAGTGGAAACAGTGTCAGACTTTATCTTTTTGGGCTCCAGAATCACTGCAGATGGTGACTGCAGCCATGAAATTAAAAGACTCTTACTCCTTGGAAGAAAAGTTATGACCAACCTAGATAGCATATTCAAAAGCAGAGACATTACTTTGCCGACTAAGGTCCGTCTCGTCGAGGCTATGGTTTTTCCTGTGGTCATGTATGGATGCCAGAGTTGGACTGTGAAGAAGGCTGAGCGCCGAAGAATTGATGCTTTTGAACTGTGGTGTTGGAGAAGACTCTTGAGAGTCCCTTGGACTGCAAGGAGATCCAACCAGTCCATTCTGAAGGAGATCAACCCTGGAATTTCTTTGGAAGGAATGATGCCAAAGCTGAAACTCTAGTACTCTGGCCACCTCATGAGAAGAGTTGACTCATTGGAAAAGACTCTGATGCTGGGAGGGATTAGGGGCAGGAGAAGGGATCGATGGAGGATGAGATGGCTGGATGGCATCACAGACTCAATGGACGTGAGTCTGAGTGAACTCCGAGATATGGTGATGGAGAGGGAGGCCTGGCGTGCTGCGATTCATGGGGTCGCAAAGAGTCGGACACGACTGAGTGACTGAACTGAGAAGCCCTAAGTCCTTAGATTTGTTGAGAGAACACTATGAAGTTATACCAGGTCTGACATTGCAAAACCTGATTCAGAAATAAGAGCTCCATATCCCAAAAAGATTTAAAATTCCAACATGTGAAGTAATTTGAAATAATATGATTTAAGGTTTAAGAAATTTTTAATTTTTTTTTTTAAAAATCTAAAGAAAATAATAATTTTTGATGACTATAGAAACTCAGTCATTTCAAATTTTTCAAACATATTTTTAACGTGTCCATCTCTTGCACACTTGAGTTTTCCAACAAGTGGACTCAGGAAGGCAGATCAGCATATAAGGTACTTATTAAGAGTACCTATACAATCAATACCTGTGTGTTCAGAGATGCTGGACCAGGATTGAACAGAGGGAAAAGTTGATCTACAAAAGAAGCCCTACTAAATCCTTGGCTAGCCCTACTGAAAGCTCAAGAGCTAACCAGTCTGTCACAGTCATTCTGCTTTGTAGTGAAATGAAAGCTGAGGTAATCTGTGCTTGGAAAATAGCTGAAAGATGTCTACAGATGACCCACCTGGCAGCACAGGCAAAACGTCCTTCCCTGAAAAGGGATCTGTGGTCTGAATCACCATGCTTTATCACACTGACATAAAAATAGAGGAATAAATGAATGAGTGACATGTATAAATTCCCTGGTGTCTTATATAACATTAAGCTAGTTAGATATGTTTTAGTATATTTGTTAAGTAGGATAAAATCAAATAATCACAATTTATTTTTTTCCTTAGGCTTATTAAAAAGCTATATTTCAGGAATGATAATAAGCTCTTTTAACATAAAAATATATTGCTTTAATTATTAATCAGTCACTTCTTGAAAAAAATTCATATCTTTCTATAGTCTTTAGAAAGCAGATCTTGGCATTTAAAATTTAAAAAAATAAAAGTGTTATGTGGGTAGGATAGTATGTTTCTGACTCATACTATCAAAGAGTATATTGAAGGACCTTTATTTATAATTGCACTCTGAAATGTACGTTGCTATTGATTGAGTAATCAAGGTCCTTATTGAAAACAAGTCAAATTTCTTTCTGTACACTCATTAGTGACCTTCATAAATCAAAAGGAAATTGTTCTAGAAATTCTAAAGCATAAACATAGCTTAATACACACACATGCCAGCAAATCCTACATATAACACTTCACTTGGCAATAATTGCCTTATAGTCCCATGTCAATGTATTACCTACAGTCATGCATTAAAATAATATTCAATGAAACAGTGACAGTTAAGAGATATAATAACTATCCTCTAAATGTTCACTGGATAAGGAGTCTAGTATCCAAGAGATACAAGGACAGAAACAGTAGGGATCCAACAGAATCATATTAAGAAAAGGTGGCAAAAATACAAGTTATAACAAACATCTAGGGAGTGAAAAACACTGATCTATCTATCCAGATGATTCCCTGGAGCCATTTATCTTTGTTTTTTGGGAAATGAAGCTTATTTTGTAATTTTCTAGATTCTTAACTATTATTATATATGAGTAAGTCTGGTATATTATTGGCAAAAACAAAAGGTGGGGAATATTTATTGACAAATTCAATTATCTTATGTATGATTATCTGTGAACACCTAAAACTAAATATTTTGCAATTAAAATTATGTTATTTTCTTTAATATGTAAACTCTCCCACATAATTATTTTCTATCAAAGTATTATTTGCTTGATAAAGGAA
>SJYC01065806.1:0-15633 GCA_006408675.1 Madoqua kirkii | reverse complement strand
TGGTGCATGGGATGATCCAGAGAGATGATATGGGGTGGGAGGTGGAAGGGGGCTTTGGCATTGGGAGATTATGTACCCTTGTGGCTGATTAATGTCAATGTATGGCAAAATCAATACAGTATTGTAACATAGAATAACGTATTTAAAAAAAAGAGAAAGGCAAAAAGACAAGTATCACATATTATTGATATGTGGAATGTAAAACAATGTCACAAAGGAACCGATCTACAATAGAGAAACAGACTCACCAACATAGAGATCAGACTTGTGTTTACCAAAGAGATGGTGGGAGAGGAATAGACTGGGAGTTTTAGGGTTGACAGATGCAAACTATTATATTTAAAATGGATAAACAATAAAGTCTTACTGTATAGCACACGGAACTATATGCAGTCTCCCAGGATAAACCATAATGGAAAAGAATATAAGAACAAGAATGTATATACGTATATAACTGCATCACATTGCTGTAGAGCGGATTGGCATAACATTGTAAATCATTTATACTTCCATTAAAAATATACACACACACACACACACATATATATTATTACATGGTGTAATTATCATCATTTCCAAAACATTTTCATCACTCAACATAAACTCTGTACCTGTTCATTAAGTAATAGCTTTACATTCCTTGTCTTCCCTGTCCCTTGTAATCTGTAGTTTACTTTCTGTCCCTATAAATTTGTTAATTTTAGATATTTCATATAAGTGGAATCACACAATATGCATCCTCTTGTGTATGGCTTATTTCATTTAACAGTTTCAAGTCTTATCCATGTTGTAATATCTATGAAAATTTCCTTCATTTTTATAATGAAAAAATGTTCCACTGAATGCATATATCACATTTTCTTTATCCATTAATCTGTTAATGAATACTTGGGTCATTTTCTAGTGTCTTTCTCAGGGATTGATGACACCAGGAAATGTTTGCCACTAGCCAGAAACTACAAAGTAAACCCAGGCATTATTCTTTCTCTTACTATCTGTATGACTCTTTATTAAGTCCATTCATATTAATTTGTCTTTAGAGAAAGATAGACACTTGATGTTAGTTATGAAGTCTTAACATATCTATGCCAAGCTACCTCTGTTTATATTAACCTAGGATCCAGCCACACCAGATCTCCTAAGATTTCTTAAATCTCTAATGCACCATCTGACTACATAAACATGTTATTCTGTCTGAAACAGTATTTCTACTTACCCTTACCCCTTTTCTCTGGATAATGTTTAATTACCTTAAAATCTAAGTTTAATGCTCATTCCTCAAGAAAACTTCCCTGATTTTTTCCACTATTTATTTGTTTTGATATATGTTGACATAGGGCTTCCCAGATGGCTCAGTGGTAAAGACTCTGCCTACCAATGCAGGACATGCCAGAGATGTGGGTTCAACTAGTGGATTGGGAAGATTCCATGGAGAAGGGAATGACACACTCTAGCATTGTCACTTGGAAAATTCCATGGACCGAGCAGCTTGCTGGGCTATGATCTAGGGGATCATATAGAGTCAGACATGACTGAGCATGCACATTGCACATGTCACAGAACTTTCTTCCTTTCCTTCAGAGTACTTACTTCTTTTTAAATTATGTATTTGTATGTATACATCAATAAGATTTTTTAATTCATATTTGATTTCTCCGTTGGATTGTAAGCTCTACAAGTGCAACAAATGTTTGCATGTTTATTTAACACTGTATTTTCAGCATTTAGAGAATGTTTGGAACTTATTAGGTATACATAAAATACCTTTTTAATGAATAACTATGGATAAATGAATGAATGAATGAATTTTTAGACATCCTTCTATCACTTTACAGAACTGAAAAATAAAAATAAACAGCTAAGATTGAAATTAAAGAATGTTCCACATTCCTTACTGGTCATTTCTTCATATTAAACTGAGAGGGTAACAGGCAGGAAGGCCAGGGGTCTCCAAATGGAGGAAATAGCCTGCAAGTGTCAGACATTTTATCTCTCTTAAGCAGTAGGAGGAAACTAGGGATATTTTTTTCCTTCTCTATACAAATTTAAAAGCAGGTTTCTCTTAAAATTCTGTGTTGCCATAATGACACCTGGTTTCACCTGAAGTTAACCAATGCCTTTTTCTTATGGAAATGTTTATCTTAAGTTATGCTAATGTACTATGCATTTACCCCAAACTCTGTCTTCCAGTCAGTTCTGCCTTTGGGGACAGAACCTACTTGATAAACCAGTATGTTATACTCCAATATTGTTCCTCTAATCTATGTAAATGAAACTATTTGTACTGTGATCTGCCCTTCTTCAAGATTCAGGTTAATCCTTTTATGGCCCAAGGTAAACCATTTGGTGCCAAGATTATCCCAAAACACATCTTATGGGCTAGGGGCCTGGTGCCATTCTAAGTTTTGAGACTTTCCTTTCTTTCATTAACAGGCTGCTGGTGACTATATAATATCCAGTTAAAGAGTAGCAGGGGGGTACTCTTTCTGCCCCCTTCTGATGCCTATGTCAGAAGCTTTCTCTGTCTCCTTTATACTTTAATAAAACTTTGTTACACAAAAGCTCTGAGCGATCAAGCCTTGTCTCTGGCCCTGGATTGAATTCTTCTTCTCCAAGGCCAAGAATCCCAGCGTTGTAATTCAACAACAACCTTTCAAAACCTTTGCAGAATAATGAAATATAAAAGCCCTTTTGAAAATACCCATATCAATATGTATCTGTGGTTGTATTTTTCACTGTGCCACCTACTTTGTGAGGTTTTCTGTGTTTCTTCTTCCTAAATCCTGCTACCAGCACCACTCCATACTCTTAACAGACACACAGACACAACATCTACCTACAGCTGATTCAATTATTTTGATTGTGATCTTTTCCTTAGTTTGTGAGCTTTTGGAGATCAGGCAACATGTAAACTTTTTTGTGGATACCCAGGATCTAATTACTTGCTTGTCATAAAAATTGATTCTCAATAAGTGTTTCTTGAATTAATGGATGTTTATAAACTGTTTTAAAGCCAATACAATATATTTTTCTATTGTCTCTTTAAGAGTTTTAAATTGAGATATGTATATATGCACGAGGAGGGACAGCACATTTACAAATTCAAGCCATACAGGAAATGTTACTCCCATCTGTTAACCTATGTTATTGTAATATTGATAAAATATTATTTTTATATACAGTAAAGGTAGACACTTCATGGTACTTGTCAAGTAATGAAATGTGTTTTCCAGTTCCGTTTTTATTTTTATGGATGTATACATAATGTACAAACTATTTTGAGACTTTCCACCCACCATTCTTTTCCAGTATAATGGCTTTTTACTGATAAACATGGTTACTCCAGAGTATCTTAGGTCAAAATGAAGATCAATTGCATACATAATGACAATGCATAATGAATTTAGATTAATACAAAATCCTCACATTGTCCATTAAGAGAAAAGCAAATATCGTCTATTAACATATATATATGGAATCTAGAAAAATGGTATTGATGAACCTATTAGCAGGGAAGAAATGGAGATGTAGATGTAGAGAATGGACTTGAGGACACAGTAGGAGAAGGAGAAATGGGATGAATGGAGAAAATAGCATCAATATATATACAGTGTCATGTGTAAAGTTGATAGCCAGTGAGAAGTTCCTACCTATTTAGGGAGCCAAGCCTGGCACTCTGTGATGAACTAGAGAGGTGGGATTGGGGAGGGGAGGGAGGCTCAAGAAATTGGGGACATACGAATCATTGTGGTTAATCATGTTACTTATGGCAGAAACAAACATAATGTTGCAAAGCAATTTTTCTCCAATTAAAAAATAAATTTAATTTATATTAAAAAATGCTAACATTAAAATTTAACCAATTCTGATAAAAATAGGTTTGAAAACTTTTTTAAACGAAGATGTTATGTACTTCTCATGGGATACTTATGGAGCATATTTGTATTTATTGGTGACATTTATAAGAACTTATAATTATTGATCATTTAAAAATGTATTTTATAAAGGAGATCAGCCGTGAGTGTTCTTTGGAAGGAATGATGCTAAAACTGAAACTCCAGTACTTTGGCCACCTCATGCAAAGAGTTGACTCATTGGAAAAGACCCTGATGCTGGGAGGGATTGGGGGCAAGAGGAAAAGGGGAAGACAGAGGATGAGATGGCTGGATGGCATCACCGACTTGATGGACGTGAGTTTGAGTGAACTCCAGGAGTTGATGATGGACAGGGAAGCCTGGTGTGCATGCTTCCTGGGGTCGCAAAGAGTCAGACATGGCTGAGCCACTGAACTGAACTGAACTGAATGTAAATAAAGACCAGTTTCTTAAGTCCATTCTAATATGTCACTTAAGTCTGAATTCTAATCCTAATCATATATGATTAACTGATGTAATATGAAGTTTTTTAAATTATTAGTAAGCCACTACTGGGTTGTTTTATCCCTCACTTTGTATAGATAGTAAACCAAGATTTCTAAAACATACGAAGTAAAAACTGTTTTTCTCAGGAAGAGCAACAAATAGCACCAGAGATAATGATAAAGAAAATCTAAATTATAACATGTAACAAGGAATCAGATTCAGTATAGCTGGTTTCTGCACAGGAACTACTGCCACAAAGTCATTCTGACTGTAAGTCATACTAACCACTGAATTATTCTGACCTCAATTCTCTACTGATGATAGCTGTGAGATTGAAGGAAAATTTGGACATATTAGAAAATTTTATATTATTGCATAATCTAGAGAGGGACTTGACTCCCTATCTCATCCCATTTATTCCTTGGCCAGTTCTCAACTTTCCAATCAGAAGAATATTTAAGAAATCCAGAATATATTTCATAATTTCTCTAGGAACATTTCTTATATTTAATGCCATTCTCATATAGTCTACTTTATGTTCAGGCTTAGCAGTAAAGAATCCTCCTGCAATATAGGATATGAGTTCGATCCCAGATCCGGAAGATCCCCTGGAGAAGAGAATGGTGACCAACTCCAATATTCTTGGCTGGGAAATCCCATGGCTTGGTTGGATACAGTTCATAAGTTTGCAAAAATGTTGGACATGACTTGGTCATGTCCAAACAACAAATCTGTCTGTGTATTAACATATAACCAAGAGACAAAGACACAGGCTAATTATTACTCTGCATAAAATGACTCAATATTTTTGAGAATTTCTTTATCTACCAAGCCTTGATTCAATCTGTATAATAAAATTTTATCAACCATCAATGTTTACCATTGATTTTTTTTTTGGTCTTACTTTATTCCAGTATATCAGCCAGTTTTCCTTTCTGTGAGGATTGAGTCTGTTTGTTTGATCTAAAATAACACACACACAATAAGAGTATGGATACAAGATAACTGCATCAGATATATATATATATAATGCATTGGAACACTTCCTTAAGTAAATATTTTGAAAAAATGACAAGTCCCTTGGGTATATATGAGAAAATGAAAAAGAGATAATGATAAAGCAGGTTAATCTGGGGGAGAAAAAGTGAAGGTGCAGGTGGAATGAGCCACATGGTCAAAATATTCAGTCAAAAAGAGATAAGGGAAAATGACAACCAGCAAGTTTAGAAGAGTGAGACAGGAGAAGCCCCAGGAGTAAAATCTAGGGAGTTTGGGATTGATGTGTACACACTGCTTTATTCAAAATGGGTAACCAGGGACTTCCCTAGTGGTCCAGTGGTTAAGACTTCGCCTTCTAAAGCAGGGGGTGCAGGTTTGATCAGGGAGCTAAAATCTCACATGCCTTGCAGCAAAAAACCCAAAATATAAGACAGAAACAATATTGTGACTAATTCAATAAAGACTTTAAAAATAGTCCACATTAACTCTTTGTAAGAGTAAAATAAAATGGGGAATCAATAAAAACCTACTGAATAGCACAAGGAACTCTGCTCAGTAAAAGCATAAATAAGAGCAGAATTTGAAAAAGGATAGACACAAGTATAACTGAATCATTTTACTGTTCATCCAAAACTAATACTTTGTAAATCAAATATAGTTCAATATAATATAAAAAGTTAAAAAATCTAAATGTTGACATATATATTATCATGTTTCTTTTTAATAAATGCCAGTTTACTAAAAGAATAAAAAAGCTAAAGTATTTACTTACTTGCTTACATAAAAAGGAAGGGCTATATATCAGATGCATTTATTTTCTTTATGTTTCAGGCGTACAGCATTATCATTCAACTCTATATAAAGAGTAATCAACACCACAAGTCTAGTTGCCATCTATTACCATACAGCTTACCTATTTCACACATTTTATGCCCTAAACCACTCCCCCTTGGATAATCATTATCCTGCTTCCTATATCTTTATTTTGTTTGTGTGTTGGTTTGGAGTTAGTTTGTTTTTGATTCTATATATGATTGAAATCACAGTATCTATCTTTCTTTGTCTGGCTTATTCCAGTTAGCATAATACCTTTTTAGGTCCATCCATGTCATCACAAATTGCAAGACTTCATTCCAGTTTGGCTGAGTAGTATCCAATTGTGTATACATATATATGCATGTATGTGTGTGTGTGTATCTATACCTATTTCTATATTTTTATCAATGCATATATTTTTAAATTAATGTTTCCATTTTCTTCAAATAAGTACTCAGAAGTGAAATCGGTTAATCAAGTGGGAGCTCTATTTTTAATTTTTTGAAGAATCTCCATACTGTTTTTCATAGTGATTACATCAAAGCACGTTCAAACCAACACTGTTCAAGGACTCCATTTTCTCTACGTATTCTCCAACACTTGTTATTTGTTGTCTTTTTCATAATAGCCTAACAGGAATTAAGTAATATCTCACTTAAGCTTTGATTTGCATTTTCATATAAATAGAGATGTTGAATATCTTTTTATGTGCCTGATGACCACCCATATATCTTCTTTAGAAAAACACCATTCATTTTGGAAAAATCCTCTACTCAAGTTCTCTACTCATTTTTAATCAGATTGGCTTCTATTTTTATATCTGTTGCTGTTTAGTTTTATGACTTTTTTATATGTTTTGGATATCAACCACTTTTCCAATATATGATTAAAAATATCCTATCCCGTTTAGTATCTTGCTTTTTTTGTTTTGATGATGAATTCTTTTTCTGTGCAGAGATTTTTAGATTGATGCATTCCCATTTGCTTATTTTTGCTATGTTTCCTTCCCTTGCTTTTGGAGTCAGATTCACAAATAATTCACTAAGACTAATGTCAATAAGATTCCACTTATGTTTTGTTCTAAAATTTTAATGGATTCAGTTCTTACATTCTTACAAGTCTTTTTGAGTTATTTTACTGTTTGGTATAAGACAGTGGTTTGGTTTTATTTTTTTGTATGTGGCTGTTCAGTATTCCCAACGCCATTTATTGAAAAGACTGTCCTTTCTCCATTGTATTATTTGCTGTTTTGTTATTAATTGTCCATATCTGTGTGAGTTTATTTCTGGGGTCTCACTTCTCATCAGTATGCTGAATTTATGCCAGTATCATACTGCTTTAATTACTATAACTTTGCATGATAATTTAAAACCAAGAGATGTAATATCTCCAACTTTGTTCTTCTTTCTCAAGATTGTTTTGGGTATTTGAGGTCTTACTCCTGGGGCTTCTGGCTCACTGATAACCTTCTCCTAATACATACACATTTTAGAATTTGAAAAGACTGTCCTTTCTCCATTGTATTATTTGCTGTTTTGTTATTAATTGTCCATATCTGTGTGAGTTTATTTCTGGGGTCTCACTTCTCATCAGTATGCTGAATTTATGCCAGTATCATACTGCTTTAATTACTATAACTTTGCATGATAATTTAAAACCAAGAGATGTAATATCTCCAACTTTGTTCTTCTTTCTCAAGATTGTTTTGGGTATTTGAGGTCTTACTCCTGGGGCTTCTGGCTCACTGATAACCTTCTCCTAATACATACACATTTTAGAATTACTTGTTCTATTTCTGTGAAAAATGCTATTGGAATTTTGATAATGGTTGTATTGAATCTGTAGATAGATTTGGGTAGTATTGATATTTTAATAATATTAATCTTCTAATCCATGAGTATGAAATATCTTTTTATTTTAGAATCTTCTATTTCTTTCATCAATGTACAGAGCTTCCACCTCCTTGGTAAACTATATTCCTGAGAATTTTATTATTTTCATTGGAATTATAAAAGGGATTATTTTCTTAATTTTTTTCTGTTAGTTTGTTATTAATGTACATGAATGCCACAGATTTCTGGATGACAATTTTGTATCCTTTGACTTTATTTATTCGCTCTAACATTGTGTGTGTGTGTGTGTGTGTGTGTGTGTGGGTGTGTGGAGTTTTTAGACTTTTTAGTATAATTGCATTATGTTATCTACAAATAGTGAAAAATATTACCTCTTTCCAAATTTGGATGACATTTATTTCATTTTCTTGCCTAATTGCTGTGGACAGGATTGACAATAATATTTGCAATAAAAATGGTGATACTGAGCATCTTTGCCTTGTTCTTTATCTTAGAGGAAGACCCTTCGCCTTATTGTCATTCATATGATGTTTGTTGGGGTTTTTCTTTTATAGGCTTTACTATGCTGAGGTAAATTCCTTCTATAACCATTTTGAGAGATTTTATCATAAATGGAGACTCTGTTTATCCAGTTTTCAGTATCTTTTCAGAGGTAATAACTTCTCCTGCTGCTAAGTCACTTCAGTCGTGTCTGACTCTGTGTGACCCCATAGACGGCAGCCCACCAGGCACCCCTTGCCCCTGGGATTTTCCAGGCAAGAACACTGGAGTGGGTTGCCATTTCCTTCTCCAGTGCATGAAAGTGAAAAGTGAAAGGGAAGTCACTCAGTCGTGTCCGACTCTTTGCGACCCTATAGACTGTTGAAATAACTCCATACATAGTTTTTTGTTTGTTATATCCACAGGAGGAAGTGAGTTCAGGATATTCTGACACATCCTGAAATCTCCTTCTGCAGAAATGTCTTATTGCACTTTAACCATGAAAATGTGTGCCAGAATCTTGGTTTCTAATATGGTTTTGATTGATTAAAGAAGGTTTTAGGTTGGTCACCTAGTCAGACTAGTGCATAACCAGATCAAGTATGTAGTAGAGGAAATGAACACCTCTTCTCTCAAAAACTCATATAAATACCCACATCATAAAACAATAATAGCTAACATTTTTAGCACCTGATGCTTATTATTGCCATTTTAATATAAGATTTATATATATCCTTGATTATTTGTTTGTTCAGAAACATTCTCCATCGATAGAGATTTAGAGCCACACTCTAACTCTGTTCACTAACCATACCCATCCCAGAAGCTTTGCTTAGGAAAAGAATTCTAACAATTTACAAATTACCTCTGGTTTTCTCATTGTCTTTAAATTTCACTGGGATCATTTTTTCAAAATATAGCATGAACATGACTCATTCCTTGAAAAAATATTTGAATCACAAATCATTTCACTAATACTCTATTAATACTCTCAAATAACAGTGTTCTGTGAATACTCTCTTTTTTAAGGCTTCAATTCATGTTGAATTAGGTTTGCTAAAAGTTGCACATTCATTTCAGCAAAGATATTCAGTCTTCCTTTTTTATGTACATATTTTTAGAAAATTATATTGGAATCCTGATGAGAGAGCAAGACACTTCCAACGTTTCCTTTTTCGAGCATCTAAGTTACTAAGAGTTTTATCTGTAACTCTTGGGACCCAACTGCCCCAGTTCTGCTGAAGGTATATAATGAGCTGTCATGGTTCAAAGACACTATTTCTGATAAGTCACTGGTTTCTGCTTTTTCTCAGAAGCTCTATACCACTAGGACTATACTGAACAACATTTCATTGATTTAATACAATGTTAGAGCTTCCCTGCTGGTTCAGAGGGTAAAGCGTCTGCCTACAATGCCAGAGACCTGTGTTGTAAACCTGGGTTTGATCCCAGGGACAAGAAGATCCCTTCAACGTTTCCTTTTTCGAGCATCTAAGTTACTAAGAGTTTTATCTGTAACTCTTGGGACCCAACTGCCCCAGTTCTGCTGAAGGTATATAATGAGCTGTCATGATTCAAAGACACTATTTCTGATAAGTCACTGGTTTCTGCTTTTTCTCAGAAGCTCTATACCACTAGGACTATACTGAACAACATTTCATTGATTTAATACAATGTTAGAGCTTCCCTGCTGGTTCAGAGGGTAAAGCGTCTGCCTACAATGCCAGAGACCTGTGTTGTAAACCTGGGTTTGATCCCAGGGACAAGAAGATCCCTTGGAGAAGGAAATGGCAACCCACTCCAGTACACTTGCCTGGAAAATCCCATGGACAGAGAAGCCTGGTAGGCTGCAGTATGGGGTCGCAAAGAGCTGGATACAACTGAGCAACTTCACTTTCTTTCACTTTATTCTAATGTAGCAAAACTGTAAGACTAAAATAAATGGGTATCAGCAATGGTTTAAAAAATGCTGTCTTAGCAGTAAAATCTGCATGTAATCACAATGAGACAATTCTAAGCAAGGTAGGGTAGCATGACATATTCCCCAAATTTTATTAATGCTAAGCTATCTTGCAAGTGCCAGTTTTCTAACTACAATAAACTTATATAGTCAAATCAACATTATCTTAAAAATAATAATTAAAAGTCATTTCCTCTTCATCTTACACTTATCTTCCCCTGAAAAGGCCAAGCAATCAGTATGGAAGAGAAGATTGCAATAAAGCCGAGAAACCAATGAGGTTGAAAAAGTAGAGTGCCAAGGGATTGACATTGGGCTTGTCAGCAAAGCTGGGGAGACTTCAGTGTGGCCAGTAGTTGAAGAAGTGAGTGGCAGTCAGGACACTGAGTATATTTCTCGGGGGACAGAACAACTAAGGAAGTATATTGAGATAGTAAGAAACAGGATTCTCACTATCTGAGAAGGGATTTACAAAAATGAAAAGGGAGAAGGTGTTATATTGGTGTTGTGTTGTGGCTGTGAATAGACCTCCACAATTTACATATAAAAATAAATGTAGGTAGGTCTATATAATATTAAACCTATATTTTTAGCTTTTTCATTTAGAGGACCTGGATTCTATGATACCTCTGCAGCAATGAGGGTACCAATTGTACAGATAATGGTATATGAATATAATCCTCTAAGAAAGGAATGAAGTATCCTTCATCAAATGACTTAATGGCTGATATCAAGCCAGGAAAGTACCAGATGAAACAGAAGCACATTTTTGTGACAGAAATTAAAGTTCTCAAAGAAGTATAGAGACATGTGAAAATCAGACAAAAGTAAGTTTGAAGGGTTTCCTCATACTAAATTTTGGAAAATGTACACACCAAAAAATCAGTAGCAATGGCTTATTTTTCATGAAATAATATAATTATTAATGACTTATATAGATATAAATAAACAAATGGATAATTGAATGTTGCTAAAGAGAAATCTCATTCTTATAATAGAAGTACAATACATACAGGAAGAATGAGAAGGATAGAAAATAAAACATTATAGTGGATGTTGATTTAGGCAAAGAGTATCAATTGTAAAATCAGTGTGTGAAAGTTTGATGACAGAATATTAAGGTGGATTCACAGTAATTTATTTCCAAATGTTTAAAAGTTACACAGGGATAAGCCATGAATTTTCAGTAGAAAAAATTTACAGACAATTTTGCAATTTAGCCAGCTGACCAAAGGTAGAGCTTCATTGAGGGATATGAAGATGTCTTATCATAACATGATACATTATAAGCCTTAGCATCATTTTGTGGTATTGCTCCCCAAAATTCATGAAATGATTCTATATATGAGGAAACTTTCAACAGAACTAAATAGAGGGAAACTCATCCAGAGAGAAAGCCTTACATACCTTGAAAAAAAAAAAAAAACACAGTATAGGTCATGAAAGATAGTGAAGACCCCAGAAATGTTCCAGATCAAAGAAAAATAGAAACATAAAAGTGCACTACATGACCCTGGCTTTGATCTATGACAAAAAAGGAAATATTGCTGGACTTTTAGCATAGTTTGGAATCTGAAGATTGAATGGTATCATTGTATTAATGTTGATTCCCAGATGTGCATGGTTGTGCTATGTTTTGTAGGAGAATGTCTTATTTTTAACTTATATGCAGAGTACATCATACAAAATGCTGGGCTGAGTGAATCACAACTGGAATAAAGATTGCTGGGAGAAAAATCAACAGCCTCAGATATGCAGATGATATCAATCTAGTGGCAGAAAATGACGAGGAACTAACAAGCTTCTTGATGAGGGTAAGAGAGTGAAAAATCTGGCTTAAAACTTAACATTAAAAACAACTAAGATCATGGCATCTGGTCCTATCACTTCATGGCAAACAGAAAGGGGAAAAGTAGAAGCAGTGACATATTTTATTTTCCTGGGCTCCAAAACCACTGCAGATGGTGACTGCAGCCATAAAATTAAAAGATGCTTGCTCCTTAGAAGGAAAGCTATGACAAACCTAGACAGCATATTAAAAAGCAGAGACATCACTTTGCTGACAAAGGTCTGTCTACTCAAAGCTATGGTTTTTCTAGTAGTTATATATGAATGTAAGAGTTGGACCACAAAGAAGGTTGAGCACTAAAGAACTGATGCTTTTAAATTGTGGTACTGTAGAAGATTCTTGAGAGTCCCTTCGACTGCAGGAAGATCAAACCAGTCAATCTTAAAGGAAATCAACTCTGAATATTCACTGTAGGTCTGATGCTGAAGCTCCAATGCTTAAGTTACCTGATGCGAAGAGCCGACCACTGGAAAAGACCCTGATGCTGTGAAAGACTGAAAGCAAAAGGAGAAGAGAGCAACAGAGGAAGAAATGGTTAGAAAGCATCACTGACTCAATGGAGACAAATTTGAGCACACTCTGAGAGATAGTGGAGGACGGAAGAGCATGGCATGCTGTAGTCCCTGGGAAAGCAAAGCGTCAGTCGTGACTTAGCAACTGAACAAGTCTATTTTCATAAAATAAACCCTATAATATTAATACTGAAGGAGCATGGTGTCTGAATCTATTTTCAACAGTTCAAAAGAGAAGAATGATATGGTAATATGTGTTCATTGTTGGCTGATAATTTTCCATGGGTCTTTGCTTTTCTATATATCTTGAAAAAGGTTTTATCTTTGTAAGGATGCCAGTAGAGCAAATAGCTGTGCAATACAGAGGTAGTATCTCCTTCCATTGGACACAGAGAAAGCTTATTTTATGATCAGGATAATAAACTTAATGTTTCCCCCTGAGGTATTAGGTAAAGAGCAGCCCCCATATAAGACGGAGGCTTCTCTAAGTTTGCAATTACTTGGTTATAATAGAGACTACTGTGTGTACATCATCCATCTGGGCCTGGCTTCTCATCATCCCCACCACCATCCCCATAGCACTGGGCAAGGACCAATGGGAACATGGAGCTAATGCTCCCTGCTCTGTTTAAAGTAAGTGTCTTAATGAGCGATAATATAGCCTCTGATGTAAAAATCTCTTGGCTTCTACCAGCATTTACAATACTTTGTCAAGGTAACTTGTTAGCTTGTAAGCAGAATAAAATCTCACATTCTTTATAATTCTTTATAGGTAGTGAGTTAAACAAAGAGCTGATTGAGCAAACTTAGTAAAATATCATCAACTGGGGAATCTGGGTGAAGACTATGTGAAAGTTTCATTACAACATTTCTGCAATCTTGATTCCATTTTCAAATTACTTTAAAATACAATTATATAAAAAGTTATATGGATTTTAAAATAAAATGTATGTATTTTAACAACATAAAAGTCTTTGAAATTGTATTTAAATGTTAAGTTATTATTTAATCTACATATAAGCAGGTTTTATCTACTAACTAGAGCTGAATCTGGGTAAAGACTATGTGAAAGTTTCATTACAACATTTCTGCAATCTTGATTCCATTTTCAAATTACTTTAAAATACAATTATATAAAAAGTTATATGGATTTTAAAATAAAATGTATGTATTTTAACAACATAAAAGTCTTTGAAATTGTATTTAAATGTTAAGTTATTATTTAATCTACATATAAGCAGGTTTTATCTACTAACATAGAGCCAGATCTGTCATAAAGGACTTGGCCAGTTATTCTCACTTGGGCTATAATATATACATTACACTCATTTTCAGCCTGCCATTTATATTTTCAAAACTAATTCTCTTACTACCACTTAAAGTAAAATGAATTTTCTTTTACCATTTACAGTAAAATAAATTCTGGGAATTTAGTTGCATTTTAATATTCTCATAAACCAGCAACAGTTTTTTTTAAAAGCTATACACAAGCAAAACACAGATGCAGGTGAAGAATAAGGTGTCATCTCTAACACTAATGTTTCAATTTTTCCCCTTTGTAATCCACCTAAAGTGTACAAACACATGCACAAATACATGTTTAGATATTCTCATAGTCATAAAATTTTTAATCATGAAAAATACTGCCATCAGAAAATATATCCTCCACATTAAACATGAAATATTAATATTTTAATTTAACATTTATTAGGAGTGAAATATCCAAGGTGACAGTAAAGTAATTATAATCGCAGGGTCTGAAGGCAAATTGTTTGGAGTTTGTTCTTGTGTGTATTCTATAACATAGTTCATCCTCAATTTTCTGATCTGTAAAACGAGGATAATAACAATATCACAGAGAGGAGAAAATGTAAACCATCTGGCACACAGTAAGAACGTAGTACATCATCTTTTGTTTCATCTGCATATGTTTTTCTTTTCTCATGTACAAAATTCTGGGGAACTATGAAAAATATGTATTCCAATAGGAGTAATACTCTATTTTCTAATAAGGCCTAATTTCCTTTGAAAATATTTTTTTAGCCCAGAAAGAAATCTTTTTCTTTCCCTGGGTCTCTTGTCCAAAATTTACCATTTGAATTAGTTCTCTGACACAGATGACTTATAAGTAATAGACCATACTAATAATGTTTTGAATCAACTCTCTTCATGATTAAAAAGAAATCATGCAATTTTGAGGTGTTTATTTTGAGACTGATAAATGGTTCATGTCCATAGTATGCTTTTTCACTATTTTTCTTATTTTATTGAGTATTCTCAATTTTAAAAAACATTACAAGCTTTGATTACTCCAACATGAAATATCTTTCATTCTCAAACTACTAAGATTACCCTTCTCAATATTTTTCCTCAGAGCCAAAAAAGAAAATAGTGCTTGGTTCATTCCTCTAATGTCTGTCTTCATGAATTTGGATTTTATTCCTCCAGGAAAGCATGAGGGAGGCAAAAAATGTTATCTCCTTAAAATTAAAGCACCCGTATTTGTTAATTTTAACTCTATCTTAGGGGGAAATTCATATTGAAATTCTAAAGTGTAAAAAAGCACTCACATCTCAATATGTGTATTGAGTTACTTAACTCTTTTAGTAGAAATCAGAGTAAAGAGAAAAGAATCTAAGGGAGTTGGTTGAGATAAATGAACTCCATTTTCTTTTACTCTCAAAACAAAGAAGTGAATTATTTGTACTTGCACTTTGTTTCCTCAATTTTCCATACGACTGCCACTGTTCAAATCTTAGTTACCTTCTGCTCTTTGATCCACCCAGAGACACTGTGCTCTCTT
>SJYC01065805.1:0-23020 GCA_006408675.1 Madoqua kirkii | reverse complement strand
TAAGGGAGTTGGTTGAGATAAATGAACTCCATTTTCTTTTACTCTCAAAACAAAGAAGTGAATTATTTGTACTTGCACTTTGTTTCCTCAATTTTCCATACGACTGCCACTGTTCAAATCTTAGTTACCTTCTGCTCTTTGATCCACCCAAGAGACACTGTGCTCTCTTCCCAACAAGATTCTTCTACAGACTCTCAGAGGTACTTCCCTACAACCCATCTGTAATCATGCTATTTCCCTGTGTGTCCGTGCATGTATTAGTCAGCTGTTTGGTTTTTTTTTTTTTTAAGACTTTCAAAGTGTGCCTTTTCTCTAGTAAATAATTATCTAGCTGAGTGAGTTTTCTAAGCCTATATTTTCTTTGTTATGTCATCATAATAATAATGAGAATGCATTTATTGATACTGCTTAGAGTTCCTGAGCTATATAGTATGTATTCAATAAGTATAAAGTATGGTTATTATGTACAGAAAGCGTCTGTCTACAATGTGGGAGACCTGGGTTTGATCCCTGGGTCAGGAAGTTCCCTGGAGAAGGAAATGGCAACCCACTCAAGTACTCTTGCCTAGAAAATCCCATGGATGAGGAGCCTGGTGTCCACGGGGTCGCAAAGAGTTAGACATGACTGAGCAACTTCACTCATGGTTATTTTGTACATTTAAAATAGCAACATATCTTATGCTAGTTTAAATTTAGACAAGCAATAATGATGAACTTTATATTAAATTACAATTTTATTGAAGTCCCCTATATTTTTTTGCCCAGATATTTGTGGTTTGCTCAGTGTCTCTTTAGGCATCCCCGGTGGTTCAGTGGTAAATAATCTGCCTGCCGATTCAGGAAACATAGGTTCAAGTCCTGGGTCTGGAAAATCCCCTGAAAAAGGAGACAGTGACCCACTCCAGTAATCTCGCCCGGGAAATCCCATAGAAGGAGGAGCCTGGTGGGCTATAGTACATGGGGTTGCAAAAGAATCGGACGTGACTTAGCAACTAAAACAACAGGTTCTCTTTAAACTACTAGAATTGGAATCCCCTACAACATTGGGAAACATCCACACAGATTTTCAGGGGTCTCCTTGGGCACTTCAGAGAAGAGGGATTACTCAGAGGGGATCAAACCAGTCAACCCCAAAGGAAATCAGCTCTGAATATTCCTTGGAAGGACTGATGCTGAAGCTGAAGCTCCAAAACTTTGACTACCTGCTACAAAGGGCCAGCTCACTGGAAGAGACTCTAATCTGGGAAAGATTGAAGGCCAAAAGAGAAGGGGGCAGCAGAGAATGAGATGATTAGATAGGATCACTCACTCAATGGACATGTATTTGGGTAAATTCAGGGAGATAGTGAAGGGCAGAGAATTTTGGTGTGCCATAGTTGATGGGGTCATAATCGGACATGACTTGGTGACTGAACAACAACAGCAAAAGACTTGATTCAAACAGGATGTTCAGTTAAGGTCAGCAGCTCAGTCATGTCTGACTTTTTACCACCCCATGAATCTCAGCACAACAGGGCTCCCTGTCCCTCACCAACTCCCATAGTTCACTCAAACTCATGTCCATCAAGTCAGTGATGCCATCCAGCCACCTCATCCTCTGTTGTCCCCTTCTCCTCCTGCCCCCAATCCCTCTCAGCATCAGAGTCTTTTCCAATGAGTCAACTCTTCACATGAGGTGGTCAAAGTACTGGAGTTTCAGCTTTAGCATCATTCCTTCCAAAGAAATCCCAGGGTTGTCCTCCTTCCGAATGGACTGGTTGGATCTCCTTGCAGTCCAAGGGACTCTCAAGAGTCTTCTCCAATACCCAGTTCAAAAGCATCAATTCTTTGGCTCTCAGCTTTCTTCACAGTCCAACTCTCACATCCACACAGGACCACTGGAAAAACCATAGCCTTGACTAGATGGACCTTTTGTTGGCAAAGTAATGTCTCTGCTTTTCAATATGCTGTCTAGGTTGGTCATAACTTTTACTTTCCCTCAAACCACTAGCTTTCACAGATAGATGCCTTGTTTGCAGGTGATAGAAAATCCCCACTCCTAACAACAGCTTTTGTAGGAAAAAGCAGTTGAGGCTTTATAACCTGCTATATCTGCATAAGGAAATATGTTCACTGCATTTAGAGTCCTAAATGAAGCACACACATGTTAAAAGTTAAACATACTGCAAAAATCCCAATGAAATTCAATTGTTTGATAGCTATTAATTGCCTTAATTAAGGTGCTCACCTTTCCTGACATAAAACAGTAAGTTTTCAGAACGAAAATAAATAGAGCCTTTATCCGTTACATGGTTCACCATTTTTCTTACTTCAGACATGATCCATCATTCAATCATTAGCTCTGAAATAACTATGAAAAAATTAACCTGCTCAATAGTACAAGAAGTTTTTGCCTTAAAGTAAGTCCTACAGGATCCTAAGTTTAAAAGAATCTTTAAAATAGATTTTTCAGTCATGCAAATAAATAATTTGACATCACAAAATACATATATCTTCTAAACAGCTCAAAGTAACTTCTCATACTCTATGTATTCACTCCACAACTCTCCAAAATAGAGATAATTTCAAGCATCTTCAAAGCCTAAATGACATTGTATGCATCAAAATAGTTAAAATGTAAGTGTCAGAAATATTGTTTTTCACGTACAAAGGTGAGATAATTTGAATTTGGTCTACTTAAGTAAGTAAGCAAGCAACATATCAATTAAGTTTGACTTTTAAAAGCATTTTTCTCATTATAAAAATATTTTTCCACACACACTTCTGCCAGTGGCCTTTACTAAAACTCTTTCTTTTGCAAGACTAATTTTAAAATTCAATATATATATATATATATACACACACACACATATAATTATGATTAACTTGCCAAATAAAGCTTTACAAAAAAATAAAAAATGACTCAAAACAGAAAATGAGAAAAGAAAGAAATAATAGTGGGACAAATATAGGAAGAGTTAGAATAAGAAAATAAATAAATGATAAAGGAAAGCAGGAAGAAAGGAGGAAAAGAGAGAAAGGAATAAAGGAAGGGAAGGAGGACAAAGGGAAGAAACTTGGAACTTCCAACTTTCACACTTAGAAGAAACAAGTGCGGATCAGAATAAGGAGGAAAATGCATCTGCTGAGATGATCATATGGTTTTTATTCTTTAATTTGTTAATATGATGCACAATAATAATTGATTTTGCATTTATTGGAGAATTCTTGCATTTCTAGGATAAATCCCAGTTGATCTTTTTTAATGTGTTGTGGGATTTGGCTTCTTAGTATTTTGTTGAGGATTTTTGCAACAATGCTCATCACGGATACTGGTTTGTAGTTTTCTTTTTTTGTGTGTGTTATATCTTTTTCTGGTTTTGATACCATCACTAGGGTGATGGCAGCCTTGTAGAATGAATATGGGAATGTTCCTTTCTTTGAAAATTTTTGGAAGACTTTGAGTAAAATGGTGTTAGCTCTTCTCTAAATATTCATCAGAATTCTCTGATGAAGCCATCTTTTCATGGACTTTTGTTTGTTGGAAGATTTGTAATCACCATTTCAATTTCTTTACTTGTGATTGGTCTATTCATCCTTTCTGTTTCTTCCTGGTTCAGAAAAGAAGGTTGTACCTTTCTAAGAATTTGTCCATTTCTTCCAGGTTATACATTTTATTGGCATATAGTTGTTTGTAATAGATGCTTATGATCCTTTGTATTTCTGTGGTGTCATCTGTAATTTATCCTTTTTCATTACTACTTTTATAAATTGGAGCCCTCTCCTTTCTTTTCTTGATGAATCTGGCAAAAAGTTTTGTCAACTTGGTTGATCTTCTCAAAGAACTAGCTTTTAGTTTTATTGTTTTCTTCATTATTATTCCATTTATATATACTCTGATTTTTACGATGTCTTTCCTCCTTCTAACTATGGGTTTTGTTTGTTCTTTGTCTAGTTGCTTTAGGTGTAAAGTTAGGTTGCTGACTTGAGATTTATATCGTTCTTGAGGTAGGTATACTACCCAAAGAAATCCATGGATTTGATAAATCCCTATCAAATTACCAGAGGTGTTTTTCCAAAAAACTAGAAAAAAATTCACTTTGTATGGAAACACAAAAGACTGTGAATACCCAAAGAAATCTGGAAAAAGAAAAATGGAGCCAAGGAATCAGGCTTCCTGACTTACGACTATACTACAAAACTACAGTCATCAAGACAGTTTGTACTGGCACAAAAACAGAAATATAGACCAATGAAACAAAACAGAAACCCAGAGATAAACTCATGCAAATATAGGCACCTTTTCTTTGGAAAAAGAAGCAAGAATATACAAGGGAGAAAACAGCCATTTCAATAAGTGATGCTGGGAAAATTGGACAGCTACAAGTAAAATAATAAAACTAGAAAACTTCCTAATACTACACACACAAGATAAACTCAAAGTAAATTAAAGATCTAAATGTAAGATTGGGCACTATAAAACCCTTCAGTTCAGTAGAGTTCAGTTCAGTCACTCAGTCATGTCTGACTCTTTGCAACTCCATGAATTGAAGCATGCCAGGCCTCCCTCTCCATCACCAAATTTTTTTTTTCTGGAATTTTCTTGCTTTTTTAATAAAACCCTTAGAGGAATACAAAGGCAGGACACTCTTTGACATAAATTGCACCAAGGTATTGTTTGATCCACCTCCTAGGAAAATTAAATAAAAACAAAAATAAACAAAGGGACCTTAATTAAACTTAAAAGCTTTTTCACAAAAAAGGAAACCATAAACAAAATGAAAAGACAGCCCTCAGAATGAGAGAAAATATTTGTAAATAAAGCAACTGACAGAGGATTAATCTCCAAAATAAACAAACAGCACTTTTAGCTCAATAACAAAAAAGTAAACCACCCAATCAAAAAATGATTGGAAGATCTAAATAGACTTCTCCAAACAGGTCATACAGATGGCTAATAAACACATGAAAATATGCTCAATATCACTAATTATTAGAGAAATGCAAATCAAAATTATGATGAGTTACCACCTCACACCAATCACAATGATCATTTCAAAAATATATGCATAAATAATAAATGCTGGGGAGGGTGTGGAGAAAATTGAACTGCCTTATATTATTAGGGGGATGTAAATTGATACAGCCACTATAAAGAACAGGATGGAGATTCCTTAAAAAACTAAAAATATAGTTACCGTATGATCTAGCAAACCAACTCCTAGAGATATACCCTGAGACAACCACAATTCCAAAAGATACACGCACCATAATTTTCATTGCAGCACTGTTTACAACAACCAGGACATAGAAACAACTTAAATGTTCATTAACAGAGGAATGGATAAAGAAATAAGGTACATACATACAATGAAATATTAGCCATAAAAACGAATGACATTATGCAATTTGCAGAGATGTGGATGGACCCAAACATTATCATACAGAGTGAAGTAAGTCTAAAAGAGAAATACAAATAGTGTATAATATTGCTTGTATGTGTAATCTAGAGAAATGGTACAGATGAACCAATTTGCAAAGTAGAATTAGAGACACAGACAAAGAGAACCAACGTGTGGATAGGTGGGAAGGGTGGTGGGATGGGCTGGGAGATTGTGACTGACATATGTAAACTGCTGCTGCTGCTGCTGCTAAGTCGCTTCAGTGGTGTCTGACTCTGTGTGACCCCATAGACGGCAGCCCACCAGGCTCCCCCGTCCCTGGGATTCTCCAGGCAAGAACACTGGAGTGGGTTGCCATTTCCTTCTCCAATGCATAGTTACCGTATGATCTAGCAAACCAACTCCTAGAGATATACCCTGAGACAACCACAATTCCAAAAGATACACGCACCATAATTTTCATTGCAGCACTGTTTACAACAACCAGGACATAGAAACAACTTAAATGTTCATTAACAGAGGAATGGATAAAGAAATAAGGTACATACATACAATGAAATATTAGCCATAAAAACGAATGACATTATGCAATTTGCAGAGATGTGGATGGACCCAAACATTATCATACAGAGTGAAGTAAGTCTAAAAGAGAAATACAAATAGTGTATAATATTGCTTGTATGTGTAATCTAGAGAAATGGTACAGATGAACCAATTTGCAAAGTAGAATTAGAGACACAGACAAAGAGAACCAACGTGTGGATAGGTGGGAAGGGTGGTGGGATGGGCTGGGAGATTGTGACTGACATATGTAAACTGCTGCTGCTGCTGCTGCTAAGTCGCTTCAGTGGTGTCTGACTCTGTGTGACCCCATAGACGGCAGCCCACCAGGCTCCCCCGTCCCTGGGATTCTCCAGGCAAGAACACTGGAGTGGGTTGCCATTTCCTTCTCCAATGCATGAAAGTGAAAAGTGAAAGGGAAGTCGCTCAGTCGTGTCTGACTCTAGCGACCCCATGGACTGCAGCCCAGGAGGCTCCTCCGTCCATGGGATTTTCCAGGCAAAAGTATTGGAGTGGGATGCCATTGCCTTCTCTGATTTGTAAACTACTTTGTGTGAAATAGATGGCTGGTTAGGGCCTACTGCATAGGACAGAGGGTGGGGGATAAAGTACGATTTGTTTAACCTTAAAAATATATTCCAGTATACATTTGTTATTTAGTTGCTAAGTTGTGCCCCACTCTTTGCAACCCCATGGACTCTAGTCTGCCAGGTTCCTCTGTTCAGGCAAGAATACTGGGAATGGGTTGTCATTTCCTTTTCCTTCTCCAGGAGATCTTTCTGACCTAGAGATCGAACTCACATCTTCTACTTTGAAGGAAGATTCTTTATCTCTGAGTCACCGTAGAAGCCCTCCAACATACATTAGGTGCAGACAAATACTGTTTGAATCCTCTTTTACAGGGTACCTAGAACAATCAAATTCATAGTCAGAAAGGACGTTGGTAGATGTTAGGAATCAGGGAATTGGGAATTAGTGTTTAAGGAACACAGAGTTCCAGTTTAGGAACGTAAAAAATTTGGGACATGGATGATGGTGAGAGTTGCACAACAGTGTGAATGTACTTACTGCCACTGAAACATACAGTTAAATAAGGTTAAAGTATAATGTTTTAATTATGTTACTTTAACCACAATTAAAAGAATCATGAGGAAAGTCTTTCTGAGATTCATTGCTTCTAATCTTTCCAAAAATACTAACACATTTCTCAATACAACTCTACTGTATCAGAATTCTGAATATAAGAAGTCTATATTTCAAAGCCAAACTTCAAATTTGACAAATAATAAGAAGTTGCACTCAGCAACTCATTAACAGTGCCATCTGCTGACCAAAAGAAAATGATGTGAGTTTTGCTATTGTTTCTTTAAATATGTAACCAATAGCACTGAAAACTTTGTAATGTGTATCCTAAAATTTGTGTTTAGTACAAATAACTGATATAAAATATTAATTTATAGATATAACCAAATCTGAGAATTAGAAAGTATAAAAAAGTTCAAAAGGATATATTTTAGTTTATAGCAAAAGTGCAATTATGGTTTTATTAGTAAACCAAAATAGAAAAAATTAATTTTCTGATATTCTATCCACAGTTATTTCAGTTCAGTTCAATTCAGTCGCTCAGTCATGTCCAACTCTGTGACCCCGTGAGCCACAGCACGCCAGGCCTCCCTGTCTATCACCAACTCCCGGAGTTCATCCAAACCCATGTCCATTGAGTGAGTGATGCTATTTAACCATTTCATCCTTTGTCAATCCCTTCTCCTCCTGCCCTCAATCTTCCCCAGCATCAGGGTCTTTTCAAATGTGTCAGCTCCTCACATGATGTGGTCAAAGTACTAGAGTTTCGGCTTTAGCATCATTCTTTTCAGTGAATACCCAGGACTGATTTAGCTATGAACAAATATTTGAGGGTTAATTGAAGCCATAGCATTCTCTCAGTTTACACCTCTAAGGTAGAAGTTTTCTTCCAAAAGTTCATTATTCACCAAAAATAGTCTTAATACTTAAGGGAAAATCAGGTTGATGAAATCACAAGGAAACTATCCAGATCTTAAGGGTACTTCCATTTTCTTCTTCTGCTGTCTTTTTTCCCATATTAAACAGGGGATGTAGGTATGAAAGTGAAGATTTTAATGTACATAGGAGGAAAAGACACATCACTTCCTGAAAGATCATATTGGGTAAATATATGAGCTATGTATGTTAGTCACATCTGACTCTTTGCAACGTCATGGACTACAGCCCACCAGACTCTTCTCTCCATGGAATTCTCCAAGCGTGATTACTGCAGTGGGTAACCATTCTCTTCTCCAGGGGATTTCCCCACCCAGGAATTGAACCTAGGTCTCTTTTATTGCAGGCGGATTTTCTTTTCTTTTCTTTTCTTTTTTTTTTACCATAAGTTATATCTATAGGATATAAGAGATCGAGTGTCAGTGATTTAGGAGTATCTTAATTAATCTGCCCTTATGTGCCAAATCTGACATGACAGAATGCAGGACTAACATATATATTCTGTGCAGAAATTTCTCCCATTATATGTTCCCACTTTATGTCTTTTCATGATAGTCTTTCCCTTCATACTCCAGTTATAGAAATTTATTCACAGCTCAAAGGAAACTTCATGATATTTCACCTCTGTGCCTTTTCTCAAGCTGCTGTCCATGTCTGTGATGCAGTTATCTTTGTGAGGATGTTCTTTTGGACCTACTAACTTCAGGAAGGCCAAATTTCCTTCCTCTCTGTTCCCAGAATGCTAGGTATATGTTTACTATCACACTTACCATGAGAAAGTGCTTCCTGTTTCATCAGTCTGAAATCCTTGCTTCATGATGAACTTCATCAAACTGGAGATCTTGACTTCTCTAGATAATCCATGCCTTGCTTGGTCCCTTTTGAATTTAATTTTTAAAAATCTCCCAATATTTTAGAAACTCATACATTTTCCTGGTCTTCAACATTTCTGAAATGACAGATAAATTTCCATAGAAATTAATAACAACATGTTAGTTTTGGTGGCTTCTACTAATTGGTTACATACAGTTTAGTATATTATCTTATGATAATCCCTTGCCCCACCTTTGGGATGTGAGCTGTTTCAGACTGCATATTGCCCATCAAACTGAGTATTGTTCATGAGCCAATTAAGCTCTTATTAAATATGGTATTGCCATATAAGGGCTTCTCTGATGGCCCAGACAGTAAAGAATCTACCTGAGAAGCAAGAGACGTGGGTTCAATCACTTGGTCAGTAAAATCCCCTGGAAAAGAACATGGTAATCACTCCAGGATTCTTGCCTGGAGATTTCCATGGACAGAGAAGCCTGGCAGGCTACAGTCCACGGCTTCTCAGAGTTGGACACAATTGAATGATTAACATATATAGGTCTTTGTCATATAATCTCAACTAGATTAACAAACATAAAATCATAATATAATATAAACATACCATGTAATTCAGGGATTTAAATGGAAAAAGTGGAACAAAGATGGGAATGAAATAAATCTATTTAGGGAATGTCTTGTTTGAAAGTGAATCTCAGTGTACAGCTAGGGCTATACTGGATTAACACAGTGATTCTCTATAGATCAGAAAGAAGCAACAAAATGTGCAGTTTGTCTGGTAACTAGCAAGCAGATCTAGAATATGCTAGGTTTTTTTTTTCTTTTTAAAGCTCTATGTGGGACATGCATGTAAAACAATAAAGAGAAATGACAAACATATCGATGGTCCAATATTATAAAACTTAAAAATAATATGAAAGTGGCCCTTTATCAGGAGAATTGAAGACAGCAGTTATTTCCTAAATGTCTGATCATTAGATTTAAAAATGGAGCAAAATCTTTAAAAATTCTTTGAGAAAGAAATGAAACAGCTAGATCAGTTTATTTTTTTAATACTTATTTCAAAGCATTGTTGAAGGTTAGTACTGGGCTCTTTATATAGGTAAGGAAAGAGGCATTTAAAACACTGTGTACTGACAAGTGTAGTAAGATTTTTTTCTGGTCCAATGTGCTGTCCTTACAAGGTCAAAGTTTTTAATACTTCTATATTATGGAACCAGATATCAGTGACATTGTTATTAAATGCTATTAAAATTCATAATTATCTAGAAAGTCCTGTAGTTCTTTACATTCCTCACTTTCAGGAAATGTTTAATGGATATGAAGAAGAGCATGTTGATCCTTAAAGGACTAGATACACGGTAGCAAATTTTTTTATTGTCCTTTTTTATTATGGTAAAAAAATCTTACATGAGCTTTATCCTCAATAAAAATTTAAGTACACGATAGAGTATTGTCAACTATAAGCACAATGTTGTACAGCAGATCTTTAGAACTTATTCTTGCATAACTAAAAATGTGTACCTATTGAACAGTAATTCTCCATTGTCACCTTCCTCCAGCTCCTAGTAACCATCATTCTGTTCTCTATATCTAAAAATTGACTATTTTAGATACCTCATATAATTTGATCATATGGCATTTATCCTTTTGTGACTGGTTTATTTCACTTAGCATAATGTCCTGGAGGTTGGTACATGCTGTCTTATATGGCAAGATTTTCTTCCTTTTTAAGACTGAATAATAATAATCCCATTGTATGTATATATCACATTTTCTTTATTCATCATTCAGTGATGAGCAACTTTGTTGTTTCTACATACTGGCTTAACAAATACTGTTTCAGTGCACATAGAAATACAGATATCAGAGATCTTGACTTCAAATCTTTTGCAGGAGACATAAGAGATGTGAGTTTGGTACCTGGGTCGATAAGATCCACTTGAGGAGAGTATGGCAACCCACTCCAGTATTCTTGCCTGGAGAATTCCATAGACAGAGGAGCCTGATGGGCCTACAGTCCATAGGGTCATAAACAGTCAGACATAACTGAAATGACAGCATGCATGCATGCAAGCACAAATCAGCATTCAGTTCAGCTGAGTTTTCATATAATAGTGAACTATCTGAAAAAAAATCAAAAAAAATTACACTTATAATAGCACCAAAAATAATAATATACTCAAAAAACCTTAACCAAGGAGATAAAATTTTAAACTGAAATCTGCAAATCATCAATGAAATAAAGACATGCAGTGAAGACTGGTTTGGAAATAGATGCTATTGAAATGTCTATGCTATCTAAAGCAATTATAAATGTAATGAAACTCCTACCAAAATTCCAATAAAAAATTTTACTAAAAAAATTCTAAAATTCATAAAGAGCTATAATAGACTTTCCATAGCCACAGCAATCTTCAGAAAGAAGAACAAAGCAGGAGACATTACAACTTTCTGATTTTAAAATATATTACAAAACTATAATAGTGAAAATGCTATGGTATTGGCATAGAAACAGACATAAATCAATGAGCAGACTAGAGAGCTTAGAAACTAATTCGTCCATGCATATATGACCAACTGATTTTTTACAAGATTGCCAAGAACACACAATGAGGAAACGGTAGTCTATTCAATAAATGATATTGGGAAAACTGAATATACACATGCAAAAGAATGAAACTGGACTCATATAAAAAAAAAAGGCAAAAACAAGTGAAAAATGGACTAAAACTTAAATATAAGATCAGGAGCTATAAAACTCAGAAGAAAACATAGAGGAAAAACTACCTGACACTAGTCTTAGCAATACTTTCTTGGATAGAAACACCAAAGTCACAAGCAACTAAAGGAAAAATAGACAAGTGGGACTACATCAAACTAAAAACTTCGGCACACCAAAGAAAATCAACAGAGTGAAAAATACAATACATAGAGTGGTAGGAAACAATTGCAAATTATATATATAATATGGGATTATTTAATATATGAGCAACTCCTACAACTCAATGGCAAAAAAACAACAACTAAATAACTTGATTAAAACTCATTGGCAAAAAACAACAACTTGATTTTAAAATAGACTAAAGACTTGATAGACATTTCTCCAAGAAGATATTTAAATGGTCAACAGGCACAAGAAACTATGCTCATTATCACTAATTGGGACATGCAATTAAAAACCACAATGAGATATCACTGCACACCTGTTCAGTCAGTTCAGTCACTCAGTCATGTCCGACTTTTTGTGACCCCATGAACCACAGCACGCCAGGCCTCCCTGTCCATCACCAACTCCTGGAGTTAACCCAAACTCATATCCATTGAGTCACTGAGGCCACCAACCGTCTTATCCTGTGTTCCCTTCTCTTTCTGCCCGAAATCTTTTCCAGTATCAAGGTCTTTTCCAATGAGTAAGCTCTTTGCATCAGGTAGCCAAAGTATTAGAGTTTCAGCTTCAACATCAGCCCTTCCAATGAACATCCAGGACTGACCTCCTTTAGGATGGACTGGTTGGTTCTCCTTGCAGTCCAAGGGACTCTCAAGAGTCTTCTCAACACCATGGTTCAAAGGCATAAATTTTTTTTTGACAGTTTATTTATTTATTTATTTATTTAATATAAATTTATTTATTTTAATTGGAAGTTAATTACAATATTGTATTGGTTTGGCCATACATCAACATGAATCTGTCACAGGTATACACGTGTTTCCCATCCTGAACCCCACTCTCTCCTCTCTCCTCGTACCATCCCTGCAACACAAAAGCATCAATTCTGCTGTGCTCAGCTTTCTTTATAGTCCAACTGTTAATATCCATACATGACTACTCATAGGATGGCTATTACAAAAAGAAAAAAAAGAGAGAGAGAGAGAGTTGGGATCATGGGTGGGCGATACAGATAAATACTTGTATATTGTTGGAAGCCTTATGAATTGTTGATGGGCATATAAATGATGCACTCACAATGAAATACAGTAGCAAGTTTCAATACTGATGGGAATGACAGAATCACTGGATCTCAAATCAATGGATCCCAAGAGTAGAGCAGATTCTAGGTAGAGGGGCAAAAATGGAGATACCTGGAGAGAATAATCTTATTGACCAAGGGCATGGAAGTTATGATCATAGGTAAAATACCGTTCACATTTTATATCCAGGCATGGCATTTTATTTCTATGTGTACTGTTTTACTCATTAGAAAACTGCGGATGACATCTATATATTTTTATATTTAAATATCATAAAATAACACTTAGAACAGAGTTAGTAGTTTCATTTTACCAATAATGAGGCTGAGACTCAAGAAAGGAATTATTATGTTCATCATCATAACTTCTATTAAGTAGGAGAACTGTGCTTCCAACCAATCTTAGGTGACCATAACTGAGGCTCTTTTTTCTACTAACAGATTCTATATAACTATGCTTCACTATATATGGTGTAGTGCCTGGAAAGGTCATCTCTAGAGCTAAATTTTCTTCATTCACAACACCAGGTCTGCCTCTTGTTAGCTGTGTAATCTTGAGCAACTTATTTGATCTCTTTTTGAAAATTGTTGAACTACTTTGAAGCAGATTATCTGATCATTCTCTTCTGTAGACAGAGACTAAAAATAATACTATCAATATTTTTCAGGAGTCAATATATGTAAAAGCAATGGCTGGCATGTTAGAAGCACTAACGTAACATTTTAAACTACTGTTCTAGTGTTGCACTTCCCTAGTGGCTTGGAGGTTAAAACATCTGCCTGCAATGTGGGAGACCTGGGTTCGATACCTGGGTCGGGAAGGTCCCCTGCAGAAGGAAATGGCATCCCACTCCAGTATTTTTGCCTGAAGAATCCCATGGATGGAGGAGCTTGATGGGCTACAGTCTACGGGGTCACAAAGAGTCAGACTCGACTGAGCGACTTCACTTTCTTTCTTTCTTTCTTTCTTTCTTTCTCTTTCTTTCTTTCTTTCTTTCTTTCTTTCTCTAGTGTTGTTTTAAGAAGCAAAAGTACTGAAAAGGAAAAAGCTACCAAAAGAGAAGTATACAAACTCATCGCTGATCTTTTTGTCAATGCGATGACTATTAGAAGTAAATTTTTTTTCTCTTCTTTCGTGATTTGATTTCCCTTCAGAATTCCTTAATTTTATTACCTAAAGGCTTGCAGATCTTCAGAATGTAAGAGTAGGAGAAGAAAGCCAAAGTATGAGCAAAACCAAGATATAATCATCAAATCCTATTGCGAAGGACTATTCAGTGGTACAGAAAACAAATGGATCCAGTAGCCTTCACTGGTTACTGGCAAAAAAAAAAAAAAGTGTGTGTTCATGTGGTTTTCTTAATTTGTTATAAGACTTAGGATCCTCAAAATAGCTCTTGAGACAGAATGCAGGGAGTAAGCAGCAGATGGCAAGCTACCCTCTGAGATATGGAGGGTAGGGAGATGGGAGAGAAAAGAGAGGGAAGGGTACATGTGGATGACACAGAGGGAGAATTAAAGCAGGGCTGTGACATTTAAAAAATTCTTTTTATTTCCTTTGCAAAATGCTTCTTCGTGTCTTAAAAAAAAGAAAAAAATTATATTTAAAAAAAAAAGTCTGTGAAAACAAAAGTGTCACCCCTGATTAGCAATGGCATAAGAGGCAGCAGAAAAGCTTTATGCTCAGCTTGAAGTCTTAAGGAAATAAGAAAACCTTTCAGGAGCAAAAACAAAACCTAGCAGAGGAAAGGCAGATTAGTGTGACTACAAAAATGAGTTCCAAGACTACTGAAGCACAGTGGATTAGCTTTATGAAGAGAACCATTAGCTCTCCACAGACAGGCAATATTTCTAAAGAACTGCACTGCACAGAGAAGAAAATGCGAAGGATCTAGGAACAAAACTCTGCTTTCTCACAAGTTATTAACCTCATTTATACCACGGAGTCACTATCATTATGCTCATGGCCCTGACATGGTTCAGTGCATTGATATTTCATTCAGCAGGGTGCCAATTCTGACGACAGAGAAAGGGAACCCCAGGGGCTTGGCTGCTTTTGCCTTTGTAATGCCCAGCTGCACCTCAGATGAAAGTAAAAGTCTAACTGTTCTGGAAAAGAATTCCTTAAAAACATTTTCAGAGTCCTTTATCTTGAGGTCAACTAATCAACTATGTGTTTAAAAAGAGTCTGCAGTTTTCCAGTTCCTCTTTTAAACACATTTGTACACTTTCTACCTAGAGCACCAGCCAACAGAAGTTGTACACTTGTAAAGTAACTCTTAAAGATATTTTTGTTAGTCTGTCTAAGGGAAATAGTTTTTTATGAATTTAAGGAAATTGTCCATCTCAGGTAGATAGATTAGAAAGGGTAGAGGAGGTAGCATACTAGCTTCTTGAAAATTAAAACAAAAAATAAACTATCCTTACTTGACAATTATAGAGTCAATACCATTTGAGGAGCATTAATGAATCCTAAGACCTCAAATTTCTCACTTTAGGGGTCTAATATGAAGGCAACTCTACAAAAGAAATCAAGATGTGTCTAATGAATTAGAATTAATCAAAATTTATTGAGTATCAACAATGATCTTTGATAAAATAATATCTCTTAATGAATAAATTGTAAAATCACCTTTAAGTAAACACATAGTAGCAGCTATTTCTTACAAAATTTAACTTCATGAAAATGGGGGAATTTTTTATTCATTAAAATACTTGATCAATCATATATAGTACAATTTGTAAGATGTCATTTGTATAGACAATTGCCTTCGACATTTGCAAATAACCTTATTTAAAGTTCAAGTATTCATAAGAGAAGCAAACTTTTGCACTTCAGTCTGAATTAATCTAAATATTTGCATTCATGAAACATGTCTGAAGTCAGACTAATGTGGATGTTTTGGAATATGTTATGGAATATGTTATGTGTAACATTAAAATGCTAGCAAAGTAATGCTCAAAATTCTCCAAGCTAGGCTACAAAAGTACATAAACTGAGAATTCCTAGATGTTCAAGCTGGATTTAGAAAAGGCAGCGGAACCAAAGATCAAATTGCCAACATCCACTGGATCATAGAAAAAGCAAGAGAATTCCAGAAAAAAATCTACTTCTGCTTCATTGACTTTGCTAAAGCTTTTCATTGTGTGAATCACAACAAACTGTGGAAAATTCTTAAAGAGATGAGAATACCAGATCACGTTACCTTCCTCCTGGGAAATTGGTATGTAGGTCAAGAAGCAACAGTTAGAACCAGACATGGAGCAATAGACTGGTCCCAAATTGGAAAAGGAGTACATCAAGGTTGTATACTGTCACCCTACTTATTTAATTTATATGCAGTGTACATCACACAAAATGCCAGGCTGAATGAAGCACAAGCTGGAATCAAGATTGCTGGGAGAAATATCAACAACATCGGGTACACAGATGATACCATCTTAATGGCAGAAAATGAAGAGGAATTAAAGAGCCTCTTGATGAGGGTGAAAGAGGAGAGTGAAAAGGCAGTTTTCAATAGTCAAAAAACAAAATCATGGTATACAGTCCATTCACTTCATGGTAAATAGATGGGAGAACAATGAAAATAATGAGAGACTTTGGCTTCCCTCATAGCTCTGTTGGCAAAGAATCCATCTGCAATGCAGGAGATCCCAGTTCGATCCCCTAGAGAAAGGAAAGGCTACTCATTTCAGTATTCTGGACTGGAGAATTCTGTTGGGGTCACAAAGAGTCAAACACGACTGAATGACTTTCATTTCCCTTCACTTATTTTCTTGGGCTACAAAATCACTGTAAATGGTGACTGCAATCATGAAATTCAAAGACACTAGCTCCCTAGAAGAAAAGCTATGACAAACCTAGACAGCATATTAAAAAGCAGAGACATTACTTTACTGACAAAGGTCCATCTAGTCAAAGCAATGGCTTTTCCTGTAGTGACATATGGATGTGAGAGTTGGACTATAAAATAGCTGAGCATTGAAGAATTGATGAACTGCGGTGTTGAAGAAGACTCTTGAGAGTCCCTTGGACTGCAAGATTAAACCACTCAATCCTAAAGGAAATCAATCCTAAATATTCATTGGAAGGATTGAGGCTGAAGCTGAGGCTTCAATATTTTGACCACCTGACTCAAAGAACTGACTCATTGGAGAAGACCCTGATGCTGGGAAAAATTGAAGGCAGGAGGAGAAGGGGATGACAGAGGACAAGATGGCTGGATGGCATCAGTGACATGATGGAGATGAGTTTGAGCAATCTCTGAGAGTTGGGAATGGACAAGGAAGCCTGGCATACTGCAGCCCATGGGGTGGCAAAGAGTCAGACATGAATGAGAGACTGAACTGAACTGAATATTAAAACAGCAATATAAATGCCATTATTGCATTTTAAAGCATTCACAATTAATAGGAAAAACAACAAGTTAAACTTCAATATGTTTGAAATAAAAAAAAATATACTCACTACTTAGATTATATAAAACTTGAAATTGATATCTGATATATATTTAATATATCATATATTTTTAAGATAAATTATTAACCACTAATGAATCTGCTGTTTCTTTTTGTGTGTGTATGTGTGTGTATTTATTTTTATTTATTTTAATTTCAATTTATTTATTTTAATTGGAGCCTAATTACTTTACAATATTGCATTAGTTTGCTGTTTCTTCTGGCTTCACCCCACTTTGCCTGTTAGTTGTCTGAACAACTAGACCCAGGTGGCTTAAGCATTTATTTTCCCAAATTTAGCTCTGTTGTGTGAAGCTTTTAGGACAGTCTTTTCAAGATTAACCAGCAGAACTACTCAAATAACCAAAGTATTCCTATTCAGTGAAGGAAGGAGGTTAAATTGGGGTAGAAAATTGATAAAGTTTGGTGATAATATGCCTGGAGAAGGGAATGGTTACCTACTCCATTATTCTTGCCTAGAGAATTCCCTGTACAGAGGAGCCTAGTGCACTACAGTCCCCTGGGTGACAAACAGTTGGACCTACTGAGTGACTAACATTATCTACTATTTATCTAGTGGTAATATAAAGTAGCAAAGTAATGCTCAAAATTCTCCAAGCCAGGTTTCAGCAATATGTGAACCATGAACTTCCAGATGGTCAAGCTGGTTTTAGAAAAGGCAGAGGAACCAGAGATCAAATTGCCAACATCTGCTGGATCATCGAAAAAGCAAGAGAGTTCCAGAAACATATCTATTTCTGCTGTATTGACCATGCCAAAGCCTTTGACTGTGTGGATCACAATGAACTGTGGAAAATTCTGAAAGAGATGGAAATACCAGACCATCTGATCTGCCTATTGAGGAACTTATATTCAGGTCAGGAAGCAACAGTTAGAATTGGACATGGAACAACAGACTGGTTCAAAATAGGAACAGGAATACATCAAGGCTCTATTTTGTCATCCTGCTTAGTTAACTTATATGCAGAGTACATCATCGGAAATGCTGGGCTGGAGGACGCACAAGCTGGAATCAAGATTGTTGGGAGAAATATCAATAACCTCAGATATGCAGATGACACCACTCTGGCAGAAAGTGAAGAAGAACCAAAGAGCCTCTTGATGAAAGTGAAAGAGGAGAGTGAAAAAGTTGGCTAAAAGCTCAACATTCAGAAAACGAAGATCATGGCATCTTTTTCCGTCATTTTATGGAAAAATAGATGAAGAAACAGTGGAAATAGTGAGAGACTTTATTTTAGGGAGCTCCAAAATCACTGCATATGATGATTTCAGCCATGAAATTAAAAGACGCTTACTCCTTGGAAGGAAAGTTATGACCAACCTAGATAGCATATTCAAAAGCAAAGACATTACTTTGCCAACAAAGGTCCGTCTAGTCAAGGGTATGGTTTTTCCATTGGTCATGTGTAGATATGAAAGTTGGACTGTGAAGAAAGCTTAGTGCTAAAGAATTGATGCTTTTGAACTGTGGTGTTGGAGAAGACTCTTGAGAGTCCCTTAGACTGCAAGAAAATCCAATCAGTCCATCCTAAAGGAGATCAGTCCTGGGTCTTCTTTGGAAGCAGTGATGCTGAAGCTGAAACTCCAATGCCTTGGCCTCCTCATGTGAAGAGTTGACTCATTGGAAAAGACCCTGATGCTGGGAGGGATTGGGGTCAGGAGGAGAAGTGGATGACAGAGGATGAGATGGCTGGATGGCATCACCGACTCGATGGACATGAGTTTGAGTAAACTTCGGGAGTTGGTGATGGACAGGGAGGCCTGGTGTAGTGTGATTCAGGGGGTTGCAGAGTTAGACACAACTGAGCAACTAAACTAAACTGAAATGAACTGAATATAAAGATGAGAGATTGGTGATGAGAGTCTCAATGATGGGTGAGGTGGGGGGTGGATAGAAGTGAAAGAGGGGAAGCATTGGTGAAAGAGGAAGAGATATTGGGGAAATCACCTCTAGAGTACCTGAAATGATATTACATTTATAATAGTGATATTTCATCCCTTTAAAGTAGCACAGAGTAATGGAATACTGGAATACCAAAAAGTCCTTATCTAAGTCATTAATAATCATGACTGACAGCTCTATAAGTTGAAAAAAAAATGTATTTCATGAATAACAAAACTGAACATGGAAAAACTGCAGCATAAGTTCCCTTAGTTAGTAAAGGTTAAGAAGATCAGATTTTTTATTCCTAACAGAACAGAGAAGAATTTCATAGTAGGTCTATCTAGTTAGAGATGCAGTGATGGTACCTTTAAGTGTTTTTTCTTTATGGTGTAATTTCCTCAATTTATTAATTCACCTTTGTCTCCTTCAAAAGTTTTTAACCTTCTATTCACATTTCAGCAACCTGTTTTTTTGTATTGACAGAAAATCTCTTCTGCCAATTGCAGATAGTGAACAAATTCTTCCCTCCAATCAGGTTATATATAATCAGAATAGCCTCTGTGAAAACAGCTTATCAGTGAAAAAGTGCTTTTTTTAGGCTAGAAGAGTTCCTGAGATTTCACAAGCAAGCATCAAGACTGCCAGTCTTTTGTTCAGGGTAAATGAGCTCAATCAGCTGAAAAAAAAAAAAAAAAAAAAAAAAAGTCCTGTGACAATTAAATTTACAAGTAATTAAACTGTTTAATTTCAGAGAAGGCAATGGCAACTCACTCCAGTACTCTTGCCTGGAAAATCCCATGGACAGAAGGGCCTGGTAGGCTACAGTCCATGGGGTCGGAAGAGTCAGACACAACTGAGCGACTTCATTTTCACTTTTCACTTTCATGCACTGGAGAAGGAAACGGCACCCTACTCCAGTGTTCTTGCCTGGAAAATCCCAGGGATGGGGAAGCCTGGTGGGCTGCCATCTATGGCGTCGCACAGAGTCGGACACAACTGAAGCGACTTAGCAGCAGCAGCAGCAGCAAACTGTTTAATTAAAGAATTAAAACTGAGATTCAACAGAGCAATTTTTAAATTTTCCTCACTTGGATTGTGGTTAGATAATAGTTATAAAGTTTTGAGAAATGAAAGACAGCTAAGTGACAGGGATGGATTTGGCAAAAGAATATAACTGGGAAAAAAAGGATAGAAATGAGCTATGATGTAACTTCTACAATAATTTGATTACATTATTTCAATTAACAAAATACCTCTGTGGTGTAAAAAGAAATAAAATATCAGCAAAGATAATTTTTTAACATTAAATTTCTATGAGATTCTTTAGCTGAATGAATAATAACATGAAAATGCTGTTATATGTTACACTAGATTTTTCTATAATTTTGCAATTTCAGTGCCCGGTCTTTAATAGCATCTTTAAATAATTTCAAATGTATTCTACATAAATTACATAGCACTTCTTATAGGCTTATGATTTTGATGAGATTTCCAAAGTATTATTTTTTTTTCTGGCTCAGTAATACAGTAGCACTATTTACAATAGCCAAGATTGAAAGCAATCCAGGTATTCATCAACAGATGAATGGATAAAGGTGTGGTGTGTGTGTGCATGTGTATCTATTTATGTTTGCATGTGAGTGTGCTTAGTTGTTTCAGTCCTGTATGACTCTTCATGACACTATGGACTGTAGCCACCCAGGCTACAGTCCACCCAGGGATTCTTCAAGCAAAATACTGGAGTGGGCTTGTAATTCATCCACAGAGGCTTTCTTATGATATGCTCAGCATATACATTAAACAAGGTAGCAACAGATAGCCCTGTTATACTCCTTTCTTGATCTTGAACCAATTAGTTGTTCCATACAGGGTTCTAACTGTTGCTTCTTGACCAGCATAAAGTTTTCTCAGGAGACAGCTAAGATGATCTGGTATTCCTGTCTCTTTAAGAGCTTTCCACAGGGTTTTTGTTTGTTTGTTTGTTTGTTTTGTTTTGTTTTGTTTTGTTGTTTTTAATGATTCAACAGTCAAGATTTAGTGTAGTCAATGAAACTGAGGTAGATGATTTTTTGGAATTCCCTTGCTTTCTCTGTAATCCAGCAAATGCTGGCACTTTGATCTCTGGTTCTTCTTCCTTTTCTAAATTCAGCTTGGACATCTGGGCATATTTGGTTCACATAATCCTGAAGCCTAGAATGCAAGATTTTAAGCATGACCTTATTAGCATGGGAGAAGAGTGCAACAGGAGTTAACACATTCTTTAGTACTACTCTTCATGGGATGAGAATTGACTTTTTCCAGTCCTGTGACCACTGCTGGGTCTTCCAGATTTGCTGATAGATTGAATGCAACACCTTGATGGCATCATCCTTTAGGGTTGTTTTGAATAGCTCTATTGGATTTCCATTGCATCCACTGGCTTTATTAACAGCAGTACTTCCTGAGGCTCACTTGACTTTGCTCTCCAGAATTTCTGGCTCTGGGTAACTGACCACACCACAGTAGTAATCCAGTCTATTAAGATCTTTGTGGTACAGTTTTTCCATGCAGTCTTTCCATCTCTTCTAATTTTTTTCAGAATCTACTAGGTCTCTACCATTTCTGTCCTTTATTGTTTCCATCTTTGGACCAAATGTTCCCTTGATATTTCCAATTTCTCTGAAGACATCTCTAGTCTCTCCTCTTCTGTTGTTTTCTTCTAGTTTTAGGTACTTTTCATTGAAGAAGGCCTTCTTGTCTCTCCGTGCTTTTCTTTAGAACTATGCTTTTAGCTGGATGCAGCTTTCCTTTCCTCCCTTGCTTTTTGCTTCTCCTGTTTCTTCAGCTATTCATAAAGCCTTCTCAGATAATCATTTTGCCTTATTGCTTTTCTTCCCCTTTGGGATAGTTTTGTTTGCTGCCTCCTGTACAGTATTATGGACCTCTGTTCATAGTTCTTCAGGCACACTGTTAACTAGATCTAATCCCTTAAATCTATTCATTGCCTCCATCATATTCATAAGGGACTTGATTTACGTTGCCCTAGTGGTTTTCCCTGCTTTCTTTAGTTAAAGCCTGCCTTTTGCTATGAGAAGCTGATGGTCTGATTCAAAGTGGCTCTAGGTCTTGTTTTTGCTGACAGTGTATAGCTTCTCCATCTTCAGCTACAAATAATCTAATCAATTTGATTTCAGTATTGACCATTTGGTGATGTCCATGTGTAAAGTTGTCTCTTGTGTTGTTGGAAAAAAAAGTATTTGCTATGACCAGTGCATTTTCTTGGCAGAATTCAGTTGGCCTTCACAGATCACTGCCTCATCATGGTGAAGGCATTTGCATATCTCAGTGAAGCTATGAGCCATGCCATGCTATGTAGGGCTACCCAAGAGACAGACATGTCGCAGCAGAGAGTTCTGACAAAACATGATCCACTGGAGGAGGGAATGGCAAACTACATCAATAAACTACCTGTGAGAACCTCCTGAACTGTATAACATACAAGTTATACAGAATTAAATACTACTAAACTCAAAAAAAAAAATGAAATTTTGCAAGTTGCAACAACACGGAGGGACTTGGAGGGTATTATGAGTGAAATAAGTCAGACAGAGAAAGACAAATACTGTATAATATCATTTATACATAGACCTTAAAAGATACAACAAATAGTAGATACAACAAATAGTAAATACAACAAAAACAAAATTCACTCAACATAGATATCAAAGTAGTGGGGAGAGAAAAGAGGGGAGGAGGAGGAATAACATAGGAATAGAAGATTAAGAAGTACAAACTGTTATGTATAAAATAAGCTGTAAGGATATATTGTATAAAATATGGAATATAGCCAATAAGAAATAACCACTATTTTATAATAAACATAAATGGAGTATAAACTTTAAAAATTGTGAATC